>NW_020769361.1:6847192-6905970 GCF_900518735.1 Pseudonaja textilis
ATCTATCTATCTATCTATCTATCTATCTATCTATCTATCTATCTATCTATCTATCTATCTATATACATAGCTGCTTATCTCAGAAGAAACAGCTCTGGGTGGCTTATGGTTTATATATTCCTCAAACATTTTTTAACCAGAATACTGAAAACCCTAACGTGGACTGGCAACATATAATTAGTGTGTTCTTTTCTAGATATCTTCTGTTTATCTAAAATCTAAAAAATGAGGGTGTCTTTTCTGTCCAGGGATGCTGGGATTACAATTCCCTGTATTGTTGGTCAGCAATAAACAGAATATTTCAATCAAAGCTTCCCTTTTCTTTCCTAGATATCTCTACAAACTTCAGCTGTTTTTTCCTACGCATGATTATATATATTTCCTCTGCCAGCTGCCTCACATTCCAACACAGAGATAGAATCAGAGCTATGTATTATCCATTAGTTGAAACATCCACCAACCTATTGACATCTTCTAACAAAAAAAATATTTATTTGATCATTATCTAATTCTTTTAATATCTTAAGGAGTATTGGCAAATTATAAAGTAATACAAAGCGTTTACCACCACCACAACAAAAATTAATAAGCAGGACATACCAGTTGTGGGATTCAATTTTTTTTACTACCGGTTCTGTGGGCTTGGCTTGGTGAGCGTGGCAGGGGAAGGATATTGTAAAATCTCCAGTCAGAGATGGCATTTGCTGGTTCTCCAAAATACTCAAAATTTCCGCTGCCGGTTCTCCAGAATGGTCAGAACCTGCTGAATACCACCTCTGGGACATACTGTAGAAGACACAAGAATAAAAATTTACAAATATCCCTGCCTGACTATTTGTTAAATTTTATTTATTTGTTAGCTAATAATTTTTACAAATAAACAATATTTGTTAATAAATAATATTTGTTGCCTATCTCCCTGTGGGATTATTCTAGGCAGCTTTCAATAATAAAAAGGAAGCAATGAAAAGAGTGTAAACAAAACAAAAGTAAAATAATAGAACAATAAAATAAACAATGAGAAAAGGCAAAGAGAATACATCAGTATGATAACCAAAGATAGATGGGTAGAGAGAAGAGAACAAGGGGAGAGGTGGAATCTGCCATCAATCCACCTCCGGAATGTATTTTAAAAATTATTGGGGGGAAATTCTTGAAACTGAAAGTTTGAGTGCAGATGCCAACCAGGCAACATAAATTGCATTGTTGTGTAC
Organism: Pseudonaja textilis; assembly: GCF_900518735.1. The sequence continues at coordinate 6,848,407 of NW_020769361.1, forward strand.
ATTATGTCATACATGTTCTGTATTCTATGTATATCTGTAGATATAGTTTCCTCTTGTGGGAGTGGAGATGTAGATGAAAAAAGGTTTATATGTTGAGTTCTTTTGAGCTTAAATCTTTCATCGTAACTGCTTGCTAGGATAAAATTTCAGTGTCTTTGTTTTTTCCAAGTAGTGCCAGAAGCAAAGATTATACCCTTATTCTCTATGAAAATCTTCCCAGAGAGAATTTATCAAATGACATTTGGGAATATAAAATACAAAATGAATGGATATTTCAAATAGAAAATGTTAAGGGTTCTTGGGCTCTCTTAGCTTATAAGGGAAAACACCCCATATTTTAAATCCTGCACAGAATGTAATGAGCCACCTTAAATGGAAAGGAAAAAAACATCGAATGGAAGAGATTAAAATATATTCAAGAGCTGTCTACCTGTATGCAAACATTGCATGCAAAAATTTAATATGCATGTACATGGTCATCCCTTAATCCCCCGGCTTCTAACTCCAGGGCCCAACCGGGTGTTTCTATATGTGTCATCTGCACATCTGCAGAAAAGGGAGGTTCAAAGTATCAATTTAGTGGCTGAAAGCTCAATCAAAACTTTGCCCCATCTTTGTGTGAAATGCATGTCTGAAGCTTCGTGTGGTTGCGACTGCTTTCTTGGCTTTTTAAAATCTCATTTGTGGACTCTCCTCAGGTCAAATAACAACTCCAAAAATCCACAGCTTTTTCCCCCATTCAAGATATGGAAGGAATGTTACCGTTTTTTATCCCTGCTCTTGCATTAAAACAGTTCAAGTTCTGTGAGTTTCTAAGACGTGTAGAAAGCGGGAACACAAGAGAAAAGGGAGTCATCTAAGCAACTGCTTCTAAAGGAAGTCCTTGACTTATGATCACAATTGAGCCCCAAATTTCTGTTGCTAGATCAGGCAGTTGTTAAGTAAGTTGTACCTCATTTTATGACCTTTTGCCATAATTGTTAAGCAAATTACTGTGTAGGAGATGACTAGGCTCAGCCTGAGGGAGTGGTCAAACGTGTCATCAGTCATGAGTCCTTTCGCGCCCATAAGAGATCTAAGTCCAGCCCACCTTGAATTCCTTTGACTCTTATCAACCGCCAATTGACTATGACTGTTAATCGTTCAGATCCTTGTAAGCTTGCAATAAATCTTTACACTCATTTGAACTGCCTGAATTTTCTGATTTCCCTGGGACACGACACACTTTTGCTTATCTGGAGTTAGTCTCCAGTCTGTTGATCAGTTTAGGAATGTCAAAAGTTAAACCTGAACATCATTTTAAAAGAGAGAAAATAAATCAAATTAAAATACAAAGTAATCATGTTAGCAAGTTACAAAACCCATGTCATGTGCCCCTCACTTCCCAGCGGGCTTCTGTCAACCAAAGTCAATGGGGGAAATCAGACTGATTTAATACAGTTGTGTTAAGGTCGAGGACTACCTATAGTTAGATTATAAGTCAAGGACTACCTGTATTTAGAGTAGACATTGGCCCAGTTAGATAAGGCCAGGATTTGCATCAGGAGGTCATCTTAGGCTGCTGTGGTTGTTCCGATTTCATCATAGATGTGTCTACACCGTCTCGTGAATTAGTAAAACCCAACAGCATCTGAAAACAAAATGAATCTTCTTTTTTTTAAAAAAAAACATGCTTTTCTTTCAAGGTGACTTTGCCCTGAAGCTAAAGAAGAGCTTTTTCAGAAGTAAGCAAAATGTTCTTATGCTTCTTATATAATCCAGTGAATTGAAATAATGCTAAAGAGAATAAGTTCCCTAAGGAGGTTTTTGATAGAATACCTCTCAGTCCAATGAAGCTGATTAGTTTAGACCCATATTTAGCTCAACAGCTCCTTCACTGACAAGAACCACTTATCCTGTAGTCCAATCGTTGTGAATTTCCTTTACAATGTACACTTCACAGGCTATCTTGACCAAGAGATTTAAGCTAAGGCTCTTAAATAAAATTTGACTTAGAAGGATGAGCTTTTTATAATAATAACACCCTAAAAGCAGAAATATAGTCATGAGGGAATACATTTCCTCATTTCCGTTAGTACTTCATAACTTTCAGCAATGATGACAGGCAGCAGCAAAGAATCAGGAAAGGGACAATGAATTATACAATGAGAATGAGAATTATTTCCAATTCTCAGACAAATAAAAGGACTAGAATAGGAATTATGCTGTAAAATCTGATATGGAAAAAAAAAACAGGATTGAAAAACTGAGAGGAATCAGATCTGCTGCAGAATTGGGGCCAGGGTGGGAGGAAAGTTTTATATAAAATTACTTGTGTGCCACACAAAGGAGCATTCACGTTAACAAGGTTCACATAGCTTTGATGATGCTGACGGAAAGGAATTATCATAACGTTGCTTTTCACAGGACTTTTCCAGCATCTATTCTGACTCCCCAGTTGAATTAGTGAGCCATGTTCTAGTCTGATTCATTGCTGCTGTTATTGTTGCATGGCTTGTATGGTTCCTAATCGCTCTTGTTACTCATTGTGCAAACTGACCTGAAACTGCTCTTCTACTTGCTGACCTGTCCACTTAAATGCCCAGGAATGAAGTATGGCTCGATTGTTATTGCTATCAGAAAGATCTGTGCTTGATTCTTAGGCAAATTAAGGACAAGGAATGGGTCCCCTATAGGTAGGAGAGTGACAGAACCTAGGGCGGAGTCAAAAGATGAATCTGCCTAGTGTTGCTTGGTAGCCACAAACCTCTCCTGCATTCTAGTGCCAAAATAGTACTAATTGTTAGTAGAGTAGATTCCTGGGCACAGGCATGAGCAATAATCAACCGGGTTTAATTGGAACTTCACATGCAGTCTGGTCTTTCAGCCTGATACTATTTCAACATCTACATATTTTTATATTATTACAGGTAGTCCTCGACTTACAACAGTTCGTTTGGTACCGTTCAAAGTTACAACAGCACTGAAAAAAACTGACAAGACCATTTTTCATACTTATGACCCTTTCAGTATCCCCACGGTTACCTGATCAAAATTCAGATGCTTGGCAACTGACTCGTGTTTATGACGGATGGAGTATCCCAGAGTCATGTCTTTTGCAACCTTCTGACAAGCAAAGTCAATAGGGAAGCCAGTTTCACTGAATAACTGTGTCGCTAACTTAACAACTGCAGTGATTCACTTCAGGCAAGACAGGTGGTAAAATGTGGCAAAACTCACTTAACAAATGTCTCACTAGGAACAGAAATTTGTGGCTCAACTGTGGTCGTAAATCAAGGACTGCCTTTATTCTACCCTGTTCTATGTTTATACAGAACTGATAGAACAGATCACTAACTTCCTTCTGCTGCCTCTTTTCCGTAACTCTAACCCTTTGGTAGGTGTGTGTTTCTGGCTGTAAATTAATGAAATATTTTTCTAGTAAGACAGTGATAATTTCCCTCTCAAGGTTTGCTTTTATTTATTTCCCTTTTTTGATATTTTTTTATTTTATTTCCAAAGTTAAAATACAAGCTTCAAAAAAAGGGGGGAAATAACAACAAACAAAGCAAAAAATAAACAAGACAAAAATGTGCATAAAAAAACCAAACACACACAAAAATTATCAACATGGGTGAATTAATATACTATATTTCAACAATAATACTCCCTCCCCCGCGCAAAGCAGGTCTACAGTTTATAACTCTGCAGTTTTATTTACCTAGCTACTTTGACCTTCCATCCATTTACTGTAGAAGAAAACATTTAACTGGTAACCCCACTCCCCCCAAAAACTAAACTTCAAAGCCTCTTTTAACAAGCAATTATTGTAATTCACACCAGAAAGTCAACAATGTCCTCTAATCTACCATGAAACACTGGAGATATATCTAGGATCAAATATATTTGACTGATTCTTAATAACAGCACTTTTCCTTAAAATTAGAATTGGGATACTACTTCCGAACAATTGCACCTCATTTTTCAAAGTCGTAGGTCTCTGTTGTGAATATCTGGGCATCATTTGTTGTTCAGACATTTTATGTACAAGTTGGACCACAACATCTTTTAATAGTTGTCATCTGATTGAAGTCTATTCCACCATCTCATCAGCTTTCTTAATAAAGTCCACTTCATCACTGATCCATGTTCTTTTAATGATCTTTTAATGTTACTCGATTTTCATGGTGCTGATACATCAAGAATGCAGAAATACTTAATGTCACCTCAATGATCGCTATAAAATGCTGCAATTATTAGTGAACAAATGGCTTCTCTCTCCTACGTAATACAGGATGGTTTAAATTATCCTAAATCCATTGTGTATTTCCAGTTGTACTTATCACAGCTGTCTGAAACATGTTTGAAGTTCAGGAAGAAGTTTATTCACCATGGGCAACACACATCTAAAATGCATCCATCCATCCTAACCTGGGAAATCCTGCAAGATCGTGCTACATATTTGTATTATTACATGAGATCTTATGAGATTTCAGATTGAGAAAGGACACAATTTTGATGCCTTGCTGAAATAGTTGAGGTTGAAAATTTGGTTCTTTTATGCATGAATACAGGTAGTCCTTGACTTACAACCGGATACTTAGTGTCCATTTGAAGTTACAACCAACCTGAAAAATGGGACTCGTAACCTGGATTTGAAGCTTTAACAGTCAGGCCAGCCCCAGAGTCACATGACTGAACTTCATGTATTTGACAATTTGCAGTATCCTGCAGTCATGTGACTGTGTTTTACAATGATTTGCAGAAAACTGGCACTTCATTTTCAATAGCAATAGCACTTAGACTTATATACTGCTTTACAGTGCTTTATAGCCCTCTCTAAGCGGTTTACAGAATAGAATCCTTTATTGGCCAAGTGTGATTGTACACACAAAGAATTTGTCGTGGTGCATATGCTCTCAGTGTATATAAAAGAAGAGATATATTTGTCAAAAGTCAAGAATCATGAGGTACAATATGTAATAGTAGTCATAGGTACAATAAGCAATCAAATCATATTAGGAAACAGTCAGTATAAGTTGTAAGGATACAAGCCACAAAGTTACAGTCATACAGTCACAAGTGGGAGGGGATGGATGATAAGAAGTGGTGAGAAGATTAATAGTAATAGCAGTGCAGACTTTGTAAATAGTTGGACAATATTGAGGGAATTATTTGTTTAGCAGAGTGATGGCGTTGCGTTCTGGTGTGTTCTATAGCATCATTTTGAGGGAAGGAGTTGAAACTGTTTATGTCCTGGTGTGAGGGGTCTGTAAATATTTTCACATCCCTCTTTTTAACTCATGCAGTATACAAGTCCTCAATTGAAGGCAGGTTGGTAGTAATTGTTTTTTCTGCAGTCCTAATTACCTTCTGAAGTCTGTGTCTGTCCTGTTGGGTTGCAGAACCAAATCAGATAGTTATAGAGGTGCAGATGATAGACTCAATAATTCCTTTGTAGAACTGGATCAGCAGCTCCTTGGGCAGTTTGAGCTTTCTGAGTTTGCGCAGAAAAAACATTCTTTGTTGTGCTTTTTTGATGACATGTTTGATGTTAGGTGTCCATTTTAGGTCTTGAGATATGATAGAACCTAGAAATTTGAAGATTTCAATTTGAAGAGTCAGCATATTGCCCCCACAATCTGGGTCCTCATTTACCAACTTCAGAAGGATGGAAGGCTGAGTTAACCTTGAGCCTGGTGGGATTTGCACTGCCACATTGCTGGCAGCCAGCAGTCAGCAGAAGTAGCCTGCACTATTGCATTGTAACCACTGCGCCACCATGGCTGCAGACTGTTGTTTCATTTAACAATTGTGGCAATCATTTAATAACCACTGCATTCACTTAACAACCATTGCTGTTGCTTAATGACTGCCATGTCTGCTTAACCTCTACCACAAAAAAGGTAATAAAATCAGCTTGGTCCCATGATTGATCTGACATATGAGCACAATGGGCAGGCAGGCTCCGTTAAGATTGTATGACCTACATGCATAACTCTTATATTCAGAAATGGCCCTAGGTAGAGGCTCAGAAAGTTAAGATGGAAGTGGAACCACATGATCAAAATCCTGCCCATTTTTTATGCACAACACAACACAACACACATTAGAAGTGATGTCCTGGTCAAATCTTGCACCATTCTTTGTTTTCATTTCTTCCATTCTGCTAACACTCCTGCCTAGATGATTGAGCAAGTTCACACAGTTCTTGATATTTACTGTTGTAAAGGTTGCTGTTTCCTGCAAGAGCTGGATGTCCAAACCTCTCATTTCTGAGTTATGTACAGACATTGTTGATTTCCTCTTTATCATTTTTTAGCATTCCCCATGTATGGTTGCCCCCCTGCCCCCAATGCTTTTTTGAAAGGCACTAAGATGTAGTTTTGTCAGCAGGCCTGGGGACCACAAACACAGATGGGCTCGATTAAAAGGCTGATTTTTCCAAAGCATCGGAAGGCAAGACAAGAAATAATGGTTGGAAACTAATTAAGGTGAGAAGCATGTATGATATGGACTGTTTATTGGACTGTGCTATTTCTTCAAGTAAACATTACTACAACTTGTTCAACTCTGTGTGGCTGTGTATTTCTTCATAACTGTTCTTATAAACCGTTTTCCGTGTATACAAGGGTTACTCTGCACATATCCTAACACAAGCCGCACAAAATCACCTTGGTATGAGTTCAGGAGCCATAACAAAGGGTTGATTTCCTGTTTAATTACATTTCCAGTTGCCAGTTTTTAGCAGTTTGCAATTGTTTTGTCACTGGGTTTCACACCACCTCCTCAATGTTATGTGGCATATAGCTGCTTTTGTAAAGCAGCTACATTTAAATCTCAGCTATATGTCCCACAAGAAGAAAATGAATATAAATATTATGTACAAGATACACCAGGGATGGGATTCAACCGGTGTTACTACTGGTTCGGTGACGTATGTTTTGCATGCGTGTGTAAAATAACCTTGGACACCGTGGACATGTTTAATAAATTGCACTGTCGTGGCCAAACCAAAATACAATAAAATGATAATGGTCCTAACCACCATTGTTAAAATCCAGGTTGCTTTGGCCTTTGTGGGAAGTGGATAGTGGTAAGAGGAAGATTTCAATATCTAAACTGCAAAATGGTAGATGACCACTAGGTGGCAGCAAGGAAATGGAAAAACTCCACCATTTTGCTGCCATCTAGCAATTGTCTGGAGCAGTGGTCGCCATTGGTGGGCTGTGGCCCACTGATAGTCTGCAAGAAATTTTGGGGGGTCCGCAGAGAAATATCACCCCCAGAGCACCCCCCCAAAGCAATTAATCCAGGCTGCGCAGGAACACAAGGCTGCGCCACCCACATGGCCCGCGGGAACACAAGGCTTGCTTTGCGAACAACATGAGGTAGTGAGAGGAGGGGGAAAGGGCAGAGGGGGGAACTTGCCCCACACGCCCCAGTCACCTCGCCTGGCAACCGGGCTGCTTCTTTCCACTTCTTTCTTCTTCTGCTTTTGGCTGCATGCAAGGAAAGCAGCAAAAGTCTTTCTCTCCCCCAAACTCCACCAGAAATGAGTCTTTGGAACCCTGCAAGGCCTCCTGCTCCAAGAGGCTTTGCCGGCAAAGACTAGTTTCCGGCAGAGTTTGGGGAACAGAAAGAAAAACTTCTGCTGCTTTCCTTGCATGAAGCCAAAAGTCAGTCAGTCAGTCAGTCAGTCTCTCTCTCCTCCCCCCCCCCCCCCCCATCACTGAAAATGGAGCTGGAAACTGTATCCTGCAATCCCAAATAAAGATCGATCAGTAGGAAAACAGGGTGGGGAATTTTCCTGCAGCCCTCCAAGGTTAAATCAGATCTCTTTCTCCCACCAAAGTCAGCAAGCCACCATCAATCAAAATTCATATTAGTGGTCTGCGGGATTTTAAATTATGAGTTTGGTGGTCCCTGAGGTCCAAAAAGTTGGTGACCCCTGGTCTGGAGTTTTTGCCACCAAAATGTAGTGAGCCCCTTCAGTTCTGGGACTTGATATCCACAGATCTCAAAATTGGCAACACTGAGAAACCCTTACCTAGATAGACTCATTTAACACGATCTGTACCATAAATGTGTCTATCCATTCTGTATAATTAAACATTCTGTACTTCTGGCACATTGAATTTATGTGACCACGTGCCACAATGTGCTCTGGCTTTGCTGCAGAAGAATAACACAACAGTCCATCTGGGAGGCATACGTGAATAATCTGAGAGGAAGGGGCTGTTGGAAGTTAAGTGAAGAGTCAGAGGAAAAAATATATTTCATGAAAAAGTCTTTGTGTGAATATCATGCACTTCATGGGGCCTTAAAATGTCAGCATCTTCATTTTGGAGATGGCTTCGTGTTTGTTAATCTTTTACTGCCCCCTGCTGGAGAGAGAGAGAGAGAGAGAGAGTTACCACCAGGTGCCATATCTACTCCTTTCTATATTTTAGTTAAGATCGTTCTCAAATCAGAGTTCTGTAGAATTTGGTGTTACTTTGTGATGTTTAATGTTCTCATACTTCTCTCTGCTGCCTAAGAATAATAAAATATTTCAATTCAATCTTCCCAAGTCCTTCCATGTTATTATTTGCTGCCTATGTTTCTGGGAAAATATTCTTCAAATATCATTGTAACATCCAGGAAACCTGTTCTACTCTGTCTGTCCTCTTTCTTTCTTTCCTTCTTTCCTTCTTTCTTCCTTCCTTCCTTTCTTTTTTGGCTAATAAATCTCGTATTGGTTACCTTCAGCAGCTCTTGACAAAACCTCAAGCTTGATTTAGTTTCCCCCCCCCTTCTCTTGCCTGTAGGCCTTTCTTTTATCAACGATACTGAAATCACTATTTTACACTGCAATCCAATATCTTCTCAGAAACAAGTTCCAGTGTAATATATAACTGTTCAGAAGCTTCACTTGGTGAATTTTTGTGTATAGAATTGTAGCCTTTGTCTTTAGTTTGTCAGGCTTCAGGAATGGCATGACATGGCATGGCATAGGAGTGGATTGGAGTAGAGTAGAGTAGAGTAGAGTAGAGTAGGTCCTTGATTTAAAACCAAAACTGGGCCTAGAAATTATGTTGACAAGCAAGGCAGTTGTTAAATGAATCACATCCAATTTTACAACCTTTTTTTTCATCATTAAATGAATCATTGCAATTGTTAAATGAATCACTTGGTTGTTGAGTGGATCCAACTTCCCCCGTTGACTTTGCTTATCCGAAGCCAGCTAGGAAGGTCACAAATGTTGATCACATGACCCAGGATACTTCATGCTTCAACTGCCGTAAATAGATGTGAGTTGTCAAGTGCCCAAACTATGACCACAGGACCATGGGGATGCTGAGATGATTATAAGTGTGAGGACCAGTCATAACTCACTTTTTTTCAGTTCTATTGTAACCTTGTTAAACAAATGGTTGTTAGTTAAGGACTACCTATAAGAAGAGTGGGGAAGAGAGGAGAGACAGTAGAGTGGAGAGGAGAGGAGAGGAGACAAGGAGAGGAGAGGAGAGGAGAGGAGAGGGAGCAAGGGAGGTGGTCTTGATTACAATGATTACAGTGTTGGAGGACCTGAAGGAACAAGTTGGAGAGGGTATCCTCCTGCTGAACATCTAGCTAGATATTTGTTAAGGAGACACACTGACATCATGGCACATACTCAATCCATCAATCATTCTTTCATTGTAACCATCCCTATGTAATCTATAGCTGTAAGCAATTTCTTCTTAAACTGCATACAACTCCAAGACTTCAAGAGAACGATTCTTTCTTTAATATGATTAGCATTTTAATATGAAAGCAGGCCATTTCAGAATACATGGACTCAAAGGCAGCTGAAGGGGTGATGTGGACAAACATTCTTCATCTGGATAGTCTGCTCCTCACTTAAATAAATGTATATTACCTTTTTTATGAGAAACTAATAAATGGGATACAGCTTACTCTTCCAGCTCAGCAGTGTCTCTCTTCTGAATCTGCCTGGGTTTCTTTTTTTTGTTTTTGTTTATTTGTTTCTGACTATTATTGCTGGCAATTTAATCTGGAAGGGTGTCCATAGGGTTTGGTTGAAAAAGTCAAGATATGGCTACAAGAGGGTGTTTGAAGTCCTCTTGTTTTTTTATGTGCATCACATTTAGAGTTGGGATCACATCATTGAGACAACCATCTTGACAGTGCTAATCACACCCTGCAAATTGTTCTTCATTTTCTGTAACACCATGATGCTATCCAGAAATAAGACTGTTCTTGAATGGTACAATACTTCTGGGTGACTACAAATCCAGCCATCAAAAACTGCTTCCTGTTTCGGAAAATATTCTTCTGGAAATGAATCAATTAGATTCTAAGAAAATTTCTGCAAAAGATCTGAATATTTTATTTAACCATATAAGGAAGAGTCGGTATTATTTCACACACATTAGACATATTTCAGGGAGGATAAGAAAGAGGGGTGTCTGTCTGTCTGTCTGTCTCTCTCTCTCTCTCTCTTTGTGTGTGTGTGTGTGTAAGGGAGAGTGGGGTGGTTTGGGTGGGTGGGAGAGAGAGAGACTATTGTACAAATATCTTTTGTGGCTCCGGGCAAGTAAAAATTTTCACTCATCACTCAAGTCCTCAAACAGTGTCCATTTTATGGTGCCCCAAGATCTGATCTGATCTCTTCAGTCATTTCCAAATGTGAGGGTCATGTGGATAAATGTTATGTTGAAAGGATGCTAACTCTTTTATTTGACCAAATATCTTCATCAAGTTATACAACAGCACAAAACTTTTAATTTAGATACGTCATTTTATTCTCCTATTGTTTTTTTTTTCTGCTCCCCTGTATTAATTGTTGTATTAAATTATGTATTTTCTTTTTTGCAAAGGCTGGTCAAAAATCGTAATGTATTTATTTGATTTGAATATCAAAATACCATTCATTATTTCAAATATAAAAATGGCATCATTGCGTTTGACACAGGAAAAAAATTTAAACGAAGCTTCAAAAGCAGCTTCTTTCTCCTGTGTTAGAGACTGCAGAAATATGTTGAAATTATGGCTAAAATCTAAAATCACAGGAGACACAAGAAAATTAATAAAATTTGAATCAGTACTTGCATTGCCCCCCAATAATATCCACTATTGGGAAAATGAGCCTGGATCACATTTTCATTTTAGCTAACTTTTAAATAAGTTACTTCAGTCTGCATGTTTTTCATCAACATTTTATAACATTTTGCATAAATTATATTAAATATACATAAATGTACATAATATATATTATATATAAAATAATATTAATAATATAATAATGATATTATAATAATATAATGTTTATATACATTTGATAGTTTTTAATGGGTTACAGAAAATCATACATTATAAAGTTTTAATCACCCAATAGATGTGGATTTACTTGGATGCCAACTGTGGAAAAATGATGCTGGCCCTAAACATATTTTAATTCTTAGGGGAAAACTCAGGAACCTGTGGGGTAGTGAAATATACTCACCTGCAATGACCTAAAAGACAAACAAGACACTGAAATTAGCACAGAAAGCAACAGCCACATCCTGAAATGGTCTTCCATAGAGTTGGGGCTATCACAAAAAGGCTTGAAGAGATGATGAGAGGATTGGAGAGAGGGAAGGGGAGGGGAGAGGAAAAGAGAGGAGATACTTGTATAGTGTCCATACAGGACAGTCTTCTCCAAGTTGAACAGCCTGTTCGTTTTACTCAAGAGCTAATGCTCCAGATACCCTCAGCCTGGAAAATCAAGGAGAAGACGGAAGGGAAGAGAATTGGTCCATTGCCACCTCTCATCCACTTAATTAAATTTGGTCTAGTGGCTAAAGCAGCAGAATAGAAACCAGAGATGGTGACTTTTAATCCCGTTTTAGATGTGAAAGCTGTCTGGGTGACTTTGGCTCAATCACCAGGAGATGGGGGATTGTAGTTTTGCTTTAAGTGTGAAAGCTGATTGGGTGACTTTGAGCCAATCACCAAAAGAGTTTCAGTCCTACCAGAGGCATGAAAAGCAATTAGGTAACTTTGGGCCGATCACTAGGAGACTATGAATTCTAGTCCCACCGTAGGCATTAAAGTCGACTGGATTACTTTGAGCGCCTCTCTCTCTCTCTGTCTCTCTCTCTCTGCTCAACCCACCTCACAGGGTAACTATTGTGGGGAGAAATAGGAGAAAAAGGAGTATGTTCAGAAGAAAAGAAGAGAGATATGTTGCAGCTATAGAATAAGAGGTGAATTTGTAATTGTAACTGTGTACAGAAGAGTAGAAGCTATTTCGTTATATATATATATTCTATTTTTTTTTCCTATTTTCTCTATTTTTCTTTTAATTCTTTTGCTTCCTTCTTGCACTTTTGGCTTTCTCAATCTTTTTCTCTTCCGTTTCTTACTTTGCATTAGATTTTATCTTCTTTTTTTAAAAAAATTATATACTGTATATTACATACATATAATTAATGTCGGATGGGTGTATGGATGTAAGTATGTATACACACACACATCCTGCAAAAGCCTGAAGTTGAAAACACTAGATCAGTGTTTTTCAAACTTGGAAAACTTTAAGATGTTTGGACTTCAACTCCCAGAATTCCCCAGCCAACAAAACCCTGGCCTGGAGGATGCACTCCTTAATCCATCAGGGAAATGTGCAAACTCTGTCTGTACTTTCAAGGCAGTAGATCTAAAAATCTACTTTCCAGCCCTGCCAGACCCTACACACTACAACCTCCAGTTTCTCCGAAGCTGATATTTGGCCATGTTTTTTACTGCGGTGCCCCCCCTTGGGCTGCCTTGGCCCCTCTGTGCCTCCATCTTGACAGGCTCGTTCAGCTGCATCCAGTTCTCCATTGCTCCCCACTTTTTCCTTTCTCCCCCTATTTCTGTGTCTCCTCTTAAGAGCTTCCCATCTGAATCCTCCCTGCCTGTCAGGGAAGACAGCCCAGTGTCACTTCCCTGGAAGAAGCAGGGACAAAGCCGGTTGTCCTGGCAACCGCAGGCCAAGCCCTTGCTTCCCTCGTTGCCTTGGTGACAGCAGCAGCTGACTCCTCCTGGCTGGCATCCACACTTTGCTGACCCTGCCTGGACTACCTCGCGGTTGCTAAGCACCTCTGTCCATTTACCGCAGTCACCTGGGCAACCATGGCACCCTGCATCATGATAATGGCAGCCATATTCTGCTGGTCTGGCCCTCTCTGGGCCTCTGCATAAACCACAGGATTGACAGCACTGTGCAGACAGCACACCGATACAGAAGATGATGTTAGCTGCTGAGCAAAAGGCCAAAACCCAGAGGATGGCCCTCTTGTCACTGACACCAATAACAGCGCACTGGGCTGTGGCAGGACAGGCTGGGTCATTAGGGTAGCAAGTTGTGACCTCTTGACTCAAGTTGGGTAACTGAAAGCCCAGAAGTGTCCAGATGAAGGCGACATCGATTGCTAGAAGAAGGGCAATGCAGAAGATGTAGATCCCGTATCTCCAGCCCCCAAACCCTTCCCCCACTTTGGGAGAACTTTCGGTTCCTGATGTGGGCTTGGGCCTTCGGGCAGCTTCTGCATCCTTATCTGTGGGGCTTTTCTTTGTAACGTAAACAAACTTCAGGAGGGCTACGGTGAAGATGATGGCAATGAAATGGAAAACCCAGAAGCCAGAGATGGGGACAGGGAAGCGCTGGTTATAGCAAATGGCTGAACAAAATTTATTTCCATCCCCAATGTTGGAGGGCCAACGGCAAACCAGGTCAGCCTTGAGGGAGTCCCAAGGCCCGTAAGCAAAAAATAAAGTCACCATGCGAAGGCCAATAAGGAAGTACCATGGGTTGGTACCCTGGCATATCTTCTCCGCTGAGAGTACTGCAATTGTCGGCTGAAAGAGCCGGGAAATACCACCGATCACCGTAGCCATCTGCACCGGCAGAAAGTGAAGAAGGAAACAGATGGAAGATAACTGATTAGAAATTAAAACAGCTTTTTTTAAAAAAGGACTGTCATACTAGACCGGGTTCCTTTTTTGATGCTCTTTTTCTCCACTTTTCTTCCTCTGTGATGAGATTCATACATTGCATTAATTTGTTGTTTATTTAACTAGTGTTTGTCAAATAACTAGTTAGATTTATTAATCTCTAACTATACAAACCACAATATCCATTCAGCAGGCTAGGTTAAGATCGAGCAAAAGTAACATTTTTCTTCATGTCTTTTGCTTCTTTCTCTATGCCCTATTCTCATTACCTCTTTTTCTCCCCTCATCTTGGCTTTTCCTACCAGTATTTTCTTATATATTGGATATTTTATGCTTGAGCCTTTGAAAAAGTTAAATATTTTGCTGAAATATCGAAATATCTCAGAATGGCATTTTAATCTAAAGCAAATCTATTGCTTGGGGTAAATTTGATGTGCACATTAATAATCTCTTTCAAATTAGAAGCAATGAACAGAAACCCAACAAATTAGAATAATTAAAAAAAATGGCTTTGAACTGGGGAAAGCCTGATTCAAATGTTTGCTGGTCATCAAGGTTTATTGGTGTACAGAGTACAAAGCTTAGAGCAAGCAGTAGTATGCTATGGGCTTGGCCTTAACTTAAAATTTCCTAGGATTGCCCAGGTTCTACTTTCTAGAAAATACACAACTTCTTTAAGGAGACAGAGACAAATACAAGCATCTTAAGATCCAAAATGCTATACATAGGTAGACATATCTACCATCGGCTGCTGCTGTCATCTTATAGTGTCTGTCTTGAAATTGACAGGTGTGTCCCCACTTATACCCAAAACATGCCACATGACAAAATCTTTTTTCTCCCACATGCCTATTTATTTGAAACCATTTATATGGTCATTGCAGACATGGCAGTGATTCTGGACAGCATGCAAGTATTCAAAATCAGGCAGCAAAAAAAAAACCAGAACAACTAATAATCTACATAACCGAAATCCAGGAACTAGAAGAACCACCCCCAATTTATCATTTAAAAAAGCAATAAAATGAATCAAGCAACTAATCAGCAGGGCTGCCAGCTTTTGAGTACAGGCAGTCCTCAATTTATGAATACAATTGGGACTGGATTCTTTCTCACTGAGTGAAATATCAGTAAGCAAGATGCCCATGAAATTGTTTTGCTCAGTGACCGCATTCCAGTTGCAGTCGTTAATCAATTTCCTGGGTCATTAAGTGGACAGAGCAAAAAAGGTGTCTGCTGAGTTCAACTTCCCTCTGTGCAGAAAAGGAAACTCCTCCGAGGGATGCAGGAACAGATTTTCAGGATCTGACCTCCATTTCTGCAACCTGTCAAGGAGTTCCCCTCTCCTAAGCAGCCTTATTGTTTTCAAAGAGCGGTTTCCTGAGAGGGAGCTCTCGAGCAGACAGCTGCAGCAGCTTGCAACTTTCCCTCTGGCTTCACCATTGACTTTCTGGAGAAGCCAATAGAAAATATTGTAAATGGCAATCATATCAGAGGTGGTATTCAGCAGGTTCTGACCAGTTCTGGAGAACCAGTAGCAGAAATTTTGAGTAGTTTGGAGAACTGGCAAATACCACCTCTGACTGGAGATTTTACAGTATCCTTCCCCTGCCACACCCACAGAATCAGTAGTAAAAAATTTTTGAATCCCACCAGTGAATCATTTTATCACCTGGCACTTGGCAACAGGTCATAAGATTGTCATAAGTACATACAGATTGCCAAGCATCCAAGACACAATCATGTGACCATAGGAGTGGTGGTGCAACAATGGTTAGACGTACTTAACAGGCAGTCAAAGCACCCATTCCAGGCCATTGTTAAACAAATGGTCGTAAACCAGGGTCTACTTACAGACTACAAAACACTAATGGGATGGGAGAAAGTGGGTAGCAAAACTTGTTTACCATCTTAGATCATTATAAGTTGTTCCAGTGAACTTTCCTCTTTCTTAGAATAGTATAATAAAATAAATTTGGGGTAGGTAAAATGTAGTAGACTTACCACCCATTGTCAGATGTGAAAGACCAGGTCCACACATGAAAGTCCAATTAAACTAATTTATTGCTAAGCAGCCAATCTTCACAGAAATCTTCTCAACTAAAGGTTAGTACCTGCTTAGAATTAAATACAGGTCATCAGAATTCAAGAAAAGTTGGATGTAGTCTACTTGTGGCTATGTAGGGATTCTAGGCTAATCTCTCTTTTAACTCCATCCCCAGTTTCTGCTACTCTTTCTCCTACACTATTTAGAACAGGGGTGTCAAACTCAAAGTGGTTAGATCTAGCCTGTGGGGCCACCCTGGAAACAGTGAAGGACTAGCCCATGGTATCTCTGCCAGCAAAAACTGAGCTTGGGAAAGCCATGCCCCCCTCCCCAGCTCCATTTTCACTGGCAGAGGGCTGCAGAAGACTGTTGCAGTCTAAAATGCACATCAAGCTGGCCACGTCCCCCCTGGCCACACACACACCCCAGTTCCCCAAGGTCAAGCACAACCCTGACGCAGACCTCAATGAAATCGAATTTGATACCCCTGCCTTAGAGCAGCATTTTTTCAACTTTGGCAACTTTAAGATGTGGGACTTCAACTCTCAGAATTCCCCCTGCCAGAAGTCAAATCACTAGAGTACAGCAATTAGAAAGAGAAGCAAGATAAGGACTGGCAAAGGGCATCTTCGTGTTATTGCTTTCAGCTGATTCAAGGAAAAGTAAAGGACATTTCAGCAAAGCTGTAGGGAAAAACAGCTTACACTGCAAGCTGTCCAACTGGAATAGAATCTCTAGAATAGAATAATAGAGTTGGAAGAGACCTTATAGCAGTGGTAGGATTCAACATTTTTTACTACCGGTTCTGTGAGTGTGGCTTGGTGTGCGTGGGGTGGCTTGGTGGGCGTGGCAGAAGATACTGTAAAATCCCCATTCCCTCCCCACCCCACTAACCTGCTTTCCAGCTCCTGTGCAGAGCAACAAAAGAAGACCCAGCCGATCAGCTCAGACTCAGGAGGCAGAGAATAGATGGGGGCCGGTTCCAGTCAGAGGTGGTATTTCAAACTACTTGAAATTTCCGCTACCGGTTCTCTGAACTACTCAAAATTTCCGCTACCGGTTCTCTGAACTACTCAAAATTTCCGTTACCGGTTCTCCAGGACTGGTCAGAACCTGCTGAATACCACCTCTGCCTTGTAAATCATCTACTCCCACCCATTGCTCATGCAGGAGAAATAGACAGCCTAATTGTTAGGTGTTATTGTTATTATTGCTTCTCAGTCTGGGTTTTTTTTCCCTCTCATTTCTCCTCGTGAAGAGTTCTGGAGAACCTAAAAATGTGCATATCAAGCCAAATAAAAATATTATTAATTCTGCTTTTCTTCCGAGCCATAGATCAACAGGAACCTGATTATTTTCATATGCATACTTCGTAATGTTGTTATGAGATAAAGCAAGGGTGTGTTGCAACATTAAAATCAAATAATTAAATACAAAAATAAGTATACTTGAAAGTAGATAACTATGTGCTATTAGTCACTTGTTGCTTTGGGGCTTATATGAAACTTCAAACATGCATGTTTCTGAACAATTAATATTCCTTGATCCAACCGTGAAATAAAAATAATAAAAGAACACAATAACAATCATATCAAAATACCAATGAACAACATGCACTAACAACCAGAAACTCTTGTGTCAGGAGAAGATAAATTGATCTTAATTCCAGAAGCCTTTGGGGGGCGGGAATTAACTTTATGGTTTTTTGAAATCTAATAAGAATATGGATATCTGATCATTGGATGCTTCCATGGGCGGTTTCCATGATCCCTGATAAAAACACTCCTTAAAGAAAAGAGCTGGAAGGAAACTTCTTTTCCATCTCTTATTGAGCAGGCAGATAGATTCCCAGGTCCAAAGATCATTTCCATTAATCTATTAAAATCAGGATAAATCTAAAATGTCTTCTCCAGATGCATTGAGCTCACAAGTGCCTACAAGAGCTTACAATTAAAAGCCAATACAAATAAAACATATTACAGTATCATGTAATATGCTTTATTTTAATTTAAAACATTAAGAAAAAGGAAATATTTTTGGGTTAAATGATCATAGTGTAGTTTTCGGGGGCGCTGATGTTTCACCAGCAATTGTGGCTGGCATCTTAGGCAGCTTACCATGCCTCGAAGATGCCAGATACTGGAGAAACACCAGGACACTAGAAAACTAGACAAGCCTGAAAGCTTATCACTGCTGGACTGATATCAGGTGTGAAAGCCTACTCCAGTATAATGAAATATGTGGCAAGTCTATTTTGAACCAAGACACCAATTCTCTTTCTTATCTCCATTACATTTTTTTTTCTGACAAAAGGCAGGTTTTTCCTCCAAGCCAGAATACCCCATTAGTTTCAAAAGCATAGGACAGATTTGCAATAAATGAATATTAGACAACACATATGCCTGCAAATGTTTTTAGCATCTTTTTACTTTCTCTCTGCTTTTCCCTTTCTATCCCACAGCCAGAGAGACAGAGATCATCTACATTAATGAGACAGAATAAAGTAGTTCGCGACCATCTTAGCTTCTGCAATTCATTTGACTAAAACTAACAGCAATTGATTAGACAAACTTCCCCCAACTGGCACCATCCAGATGCTTTGGGAGTAAAACTCTCCTAATGACACATGGCCAACAGTTGTGAATCTGGAAATACCAGTCCCAAAACATGTAGAGGCGGCCAAATTGGAAAAGATTGTCTTACTTTAATGAAAATCTATTTGTAGCTAACAGATCTATTTGATCTTCACAAATAGCAATTGATTGATCTAGCTATCTTATCTGCTAACAAAACTATCTCACGCACTAGCATCCTATTATCACCTCCTAGTGATAAATCCCATATAACACACCTAGAGATGTGTGAAATATATAAACTTGATCTGACTCTCCTAGCCATTAATTTCAGCAGCATGACTTTGAATTCTGCTATTATCCAATTTATCCTTTCAGTCCAAGATTTTACAAACTTTGCTTCTATTTCCATTGGTTTCCTTCCTGCTCTTTCTATACAGATCCTGGGATCATTTAAGTTTTGTGGGGAAAGGTCTCCTTCAGCTCGTGGTTCGCTCAGATGTGCTGAACTGGGTATCGTAGCTTGCTACAATACTATGATACAGTATAGGCAATATAATGCAAAAGGTGCTTTTTTCCCCCAAGAGGCAACTGAATGTTTTTCCTTGAAGATGTTTCACTTCTCATCCAAGAAGCTTCTTTAGTTCTTCAGAATTGAAGAAGCTTCTTGGAAGAAAAGTGAAATGTCTTCAAGGAAAAACAAAGAAAGTCCAGTTGCCTCTTGATTAAAAAAAAGCACCTTTGGGATAACCATGACCTGGATGACTGAGAGCTTCCATAGGCATATAGGCACCGTAGTTTGCTGTATCAAAGGATTGGTTATTAAAAAAAAATGTTGAAAAATATACACCACTCCATCTGTATTCCTTGAAAGATGAATCTTGAACTCTAGAATTCCCTCTCGCATCTTTCCCAACTCCTTCTCACTTGGTGAGTGGTAAGTCTTTCCTACTCCTATTTTATCCTTTTCAGGGTACCCTATCAATGCCCTTCCAACTTTTTTTTACATAAGTTCCCATTACCTTATTTCCTTAGATTTTTCTTACTTCTTGTTCACCTTACTTCTTCTCCTCTCTCTTCCTTTGAGCTTAATGATCCTCCCAGTCCAGTCACTCTCTATCAACCTCAGACCATCCCAGGCAGGTATTATTTCATGCAACCTTTCTCCAGGAAAACCTGCTGCTGGTACTAATGCATCACACCTCCTACACACCACCAGCCAGATGTTCTCAGCATTAATGTTGCACTGAGTACTTCCCAGTTGAGAAAAAAAGAAAAAGGAAACAAACTAAACCGGCTAGGCAAGTTTTTAAAAAAAAATCAGAAAATTGGGCTTCATCATTCCTATTGGAATGATGGATTCTCATCTTTTCCTGCCTAGCATGCTAAGTTTAGACTGTTTCCAGATGGGCAGGAAATGATCCTAATCAATTCTCTATTTTGTCATTCCTGCCATTTTGAAATAGGATGCATCATAGAAAAAAACAAAATGATTAAAAATCTAACAATTCTACTATCGACAGTCTATGGTTCCTTGTTTGTTAGCAATATTGGTGGTACATTTACAAATACATCTTATTGCGAATATATAATTATGATTTACATTTTACATTATTTACTAATATATTTTCTATTTTTGTTCTATCCAGTCATACCAGCATCCCCAGCTTCTATAATATTCTGATGTTTGTTTTTTTCCTTAAGTGCTAAAGTTAACTTGTCCATCTCTGCACAGGTTGTTATCTTCTGTATAATCATCTCCTCTGTTGGAATATCTGCTTGTTTCCAACACTGTACAAAGGTTATTCTGGCTGCAGTAAGAATATGCAGTATTATATATTTGACATTTTTAGGAAATTGTCTATTAAATATCCCCAATAGGAAGAATTCTGGTTTTAATTCAATTTGCTCCGCCATTATTTCCTCTAACCATTTTTTTATTCTATGCCAGTATCTTTGGGCTTCAGTGCAGGACCACCACATGTGAAAAAATGTTCTCTGTTTGTTTTTACATTTCCAGCAATTCGGATTCATGTTAGGAGACATTTTCGCTATTCTCAAGGGTGAGAGATGCCATCTATAAAACATTTTATAGGCATTTTCTTTATATGATGCTGATCTTGTAATTTTATTATTCCTTGTCCAAACCTTTTCCCATTCTAATAATGTAATGCTACATCCTATGTTTCTGTTCCAAGCTATCATGTTGCCTTTGACTACTTCCTCTTCTAATTCCGTCTCTAGTAAATAATTATAAAATTTAGTTACATTTTTTTTATCTGGACCTAATAAAATTTTATCTATTTGTTGTGCCTTAGTATAAATATCAAAAATTTTCTTGACCTGGCTATATCTATTTTGAATTTGCAAGTAAGCCCACCAGTCTACTTGTAGCCCCTGTTCTTGGAGATCTTGCCATGATTTTAAAGTTCCTTGCGCATCAAGGTCTTTGTATTTTATCATTTTATTAAGATCTAGATTATTTGGATGTATCATCACCTCCATCGTTGAGATCCAAATTGGGATTTTTAAATAATGTTTTTTTTATTTTGTTCGAATTAGCCAATAAGGAATCTCTAATTATATGTCTGTGGAAATATTTCTGCTTAATTTCCCCAATGTCCCATAAAAATGCATGCCATCCCCTCTGTAAACCATGGCCTTCTAAAAATAAGATCCTTTTATTTGACAGATTTACCCACTCTTTCAACCAGAGTAAGGAGGTTGCACTATCGTATAATTCCCGATTTGGGAGTGCCATACCTGTCATATCTTGCATTGCCTTTAGGTTTATCCTTGGTTTTTTCCCTTGCCAGATAAATTTGGTGATTATCTTGTTAAGTTCCACAAAGTAATTTTTATGTATTTTTATTGCTATTGTTTGGAATAAGTAAATAAATTTGGGCAGAATATTCATTTTTATAGTGGCAATCCTCCCTAATAAGGAGATTCGCAATTTAACCCATATCTCTAAATCTTTTTAACTTGCTGTAATAATTTATTATAATTATTTTCCATTAGAGTTTTGCATTGAGCCATCAACCAAATTCCTAGGTATTTAACTTTTTTTACTATTTGTAATCCCATTATCCTTTCCAATTTTAGTTTTTGTTTTTCTGTTAAATTTTTAGTTATTAATTTCATTTTTTCCCTATTAATTTAAAGTCCTGCAACTTCCCCAAATTGATCTAACTCTTTCAGTAATTCTTGACCTCTTTCAATTGGTTCCTCTATGAAAAATACCATATCATCCGCAAATGACTGGAGTTTATATTCTTCTTTTTTGATTTTTAGTCCTTTTATTCCTGGGTTCCGTCTAAGCAGAATGTTTCCAAAGATAATATGAAGAGCAAGGGGGATAATGGACATCCCTGACTGACTCCTTTCTCTATTTTTATTGAGCGTGTGTACTCTCCATTAATTATAATATTCGCCTTTTGTGAATCATAAATTGTAGTCACAATGTTTTCAAACTTAGTGCCTAGATTCATATTGTAAATTTGTTGAATTAGGAATTGCCAATTTAAATTATCAAAGACCTTCTGTGCATCCAAGAATACAAGGGCTATTTGTTTTTCCAGGTTTTCGTAGTATTCCAAAACATTTAATACTATCCTTAAATTATTCCTGATTTGTCTATTAGGAAGAAATCTGTTTTGATCTTTATGTATATATCCATTCAATATTTTTTTCTATCTATTTGCTATAATTGTAGTAAATATTTTATAATCAGTATTTAACAGGGAAATTGGTCTGTAGTTTTGTATATGTCATTGTTATGTCCTCGGGGCTGACACCAGTTCTCCATCAGGTCCGCAATTCCTTCGGGGGCGTTCTTAGCCCCCATTGGCTGGCTCCCTTCGACAGTCGGCTATAAAAGCCGGCTGCTAGGTTGAGCCAGCTGCTGTTCGCTGGTAGGACTGCTGTTAGCTGCAGACGCGACAGCCCCCTTTATTCCCATGAATAAAGCGTGTGTTATGACTGAAGCTCTGGTGTGGCCTCCCTTCTTTCCGAACTTAACATTGGCAACGAGGATGGGATAAGGCCAGACAGCAGCTATACGAGAGCTGAAAATCACGAATCTGAAGCGCTGAACCGTAGCCGCGACGTTGAGAGCTCGGTCAGCCATTTGAGAGGAAAATCGAAGCGGAGCGTGCAGACGCTCAAGATCACAAATAGCTGCAAGAGAGAGGGCACTGAGAGCCTCAGCCGCCCAACAGCAAACTCGCCGGAATTGTGTGTAGCAAAGCCCTAGCGCGACGCTCACGACCGCTAAAAATCAGGCGCGAGATTTAAATCGCTGTCAGCGCGCAGCTGCAGCATCGCCGCCTCGCCCTTGTAAGGGCGCGAAATTCAAACAGACGTCAGTTATAGCGTCTGTTCCAGCCGCCAAGGGCTGCAAGAGTGAGAAAAACCCAGAGAGATTCCACGAGCTGAATCACTAGACCGAATTGCACTGCGAGCGCAGCTGCTACCTGTACAACCCAGAGAGAACTCAGAAGCTGAACACTCGTTAACAGCACTACGAACTGTAGCTGCTACCCTTTCCAGGGCCTGTTTTCCCAGTGAGACTTATTTCACCTGCCTAAAGCTGAACAAGTCATGAATGCGAATCCGGCGTTCCAGCCCTTCAAACCAGACGAAGATAGATGGGACTCGTATAAAAACCGTTTTAACCATTATATTGATGCTGTGGGTCTGGCTGACGCTACAGACAACAAAAAGAAGTCTTTCTTTCTGAGCTACTGCGGGGCCACCGTATTCGACACGGCAACAGCACTGTTCGCCCCAAGAGAACTCAAGAATGTCCCATGGTCTGAGCTATTGGAGACCCTCTCCAATCATTATTCGCCAAAACCGTCACAGATTGCGAGACGCTTCGCCTTTCACATGAGGAAGCAAGCGGAGGGAGAAACCATAAATCAATATATGGCAGCCCTCAGAACTGCAGCCCTGCACTGCGAATTCAAGGGCTACCTGGATGACATGCTCCTGGACCAACTTGTCTGTGGGGTCAAGGATGCAAGACTACAGAGGCGGTTGTTGGCAAGGAAGGACCTCAACCTAACACAAGCCATCGAGGAAGCCCTGGCTGCAGAATTGGCAACACAGTCAGCGGCTGAAATACAGGGTAGCACCCCCAAAGGTAATCCAGTCACTGTACATTCTGAGGAGGCAGTGAACGAAGAAGAGCCCAGCGAGCAATCTGAAGTGCACCGTCTCAGACCATTCAAGCAGCCACAGGTAGGAGCTAGACCGAGAGAAGGCAACATACCCAGACACACCCCGCTGTGCCTCTCCTGTGGGGGTCCCCATGCCAGAGCAACGTGCAGGTTCAAAAGTGCCACCTGCAACAACTGCAGCAGAAGAGGACACATCGCTAGGGTGTGCCAGGCAGCGCACGTGGCTCCACAAAAGCCACCATCTTACGCCCCCTCGGGGCCATCCAGGCAAGTAGAAAACTGTTTTACATGCTATCAAGCTAACCATACCTTCTTAACACCCAATAAAATTAAACTCTCCATTCATTTAGAAGGTAAACCCTGCCTAATGGAGGTCGATACCGGGTCAGCGCTCTCGATTATTTCATGGAGCACGCTCAAGAAGATACGTCCCAGCCTGTCCAGGAAACAGCTGCAGAAGAGTCGCCTATCCTTACGAGACTACCAAGGGAAGAACATCCCAGTAATCGGAACAGGCAAGTTCCTAGTCAAATTCAGAACCTTTAAAGGACACCTGCCATTAGTGGTAGTTGATGGTGCCCTTCCTAGTCTTTTGGGGTTGGATTGGTTCCCCTCTCTTGGCCTTAACTTAACGGGGGTTCATGCTGTCTCGTCCTCTGACACCGACTCACTATTCTCTGATTACGCTGACGTTTTCAGCGATGAATTGGGGTGCTACAAGGGCACACCTATTTCATTCTCAATGGACCCCCAGGCAGTTCCCATCCGTTTGAAACCGAGGAGAGTGCCATTCGCTCTGCGTTCCAAACTGGATGCGGAACTAGACAAATTGTTAAAACAAGGGGTCATCGAACCCACAGATTTTGCTAAGTGGGAGACACCTATTGTCACACCCCTCAAAAAAGATGGTAGTATAAGGATGTGTTCGGATTACAAGACCACAATAAATCGCTATTTACAGACTAGCGCATACCCAGTGCCAGTAATCCAGCATTTACTGCACACATTCGAACCCGGAAAGATATTCGCCAAATTGGATATGTCTCAGGCTTACCAACAATTTCCTATAGACAACCAAACGGCCGAATTGCAAACCATTGTTACCCACAGAGGGGCCTTCCGATGCAAGCGCCTCCAATTTGGTGTGAGTGTCGCCCCGGGCATATTCCAGTCGTTAATGGAACGGATCCTACAGGGCCTCCCTGGCGTGGTTCCGTACTTTGATGACATCTTGGTTTCCGCCCGGGACAGAACACAGCTTTTCCTCAGAGTTAGAGGGGTGTTGGACAGATTCAGACAGCATGGCCTCAAACTAAAAAAAGAAAAATGCACCATAGCCACTAAGCAGGTGGACTTTCTCGGGTACCGAATAGACGCCTCTGGCATCCACCCGGTAGAATCAAAGGTTAAAGCCATTCACGAAGCGCCCACACCGGCGTCCAAACCAGAACTACAAGCCTTCCTAGGCCTGCTGAACTTCTATGCATCATTTCTGCCGCACAAGGCATCAGTGGCAGAACCACTGCATATACTATTAGATAAAAATGTTCCATGGCACTGGGGACCCAAAGAGGAATACGCTTTCAGGGCAGTCAAGTCACTCCTCACTTCAGACGCTGTACTGATCCAATTCAACCAGGACCTACCGCTAGTTTTGGCAGCAGATGCCTCGCCTTTCAGAATTGGGGCCGTATTAAGTCATAGACTACCCAACGGGTCCGAAGCCCCCATTGCGTTCTTCTCTAGAACATTTTCAACGACAGAACGCAACTATAGCCAAATCGACAAAGAGGCCCTAGCTACCGTAGCAGCTGTTAAAAAATTTCATGAATTTCTATTTGGGCACAACTTCGAACTGGTTACAGACCACAAACCGTTGTTGGGGCTTCTCTCCGGAGAAAAGCAAACACCACAAGTCTTGTCGCCCCGAATGACAAGATGGACTTTATTCCTGGCAGCATATTCATACAAGTTAGTGCACCGTCCAGGAAAAAATCTCAGCCATGCAGATGCCCTCAGCCGGTGCCCGCTACCAATGCCTGTGGAGGATCTGGCCCCAGTCCACACCATCTTTGACACCAGTGAGTTCAGAATTCCAATCACTGCGAGAGACATTGCCTTCCAATCAAGGAAGGACAAACTGATCGCCCAGGTCCTGGACTGGGTACGGAGGGGGTGGCCGGGCAGTAACCCTTCTAACGAATTTTCACCCTTTAAAGTCCGCCAGCAGGAACTTTCCAGTTTACAGGGTTGTCTGCTGTGGGGGACCAGAGTTATCATTCCAGAATCACTACGCCGACCCGTCCTGAAGGCATTGCACGAAGGACACCCCGGCATTGTTCGAATGAAGGCGTTGGCACGGAGCTATGTATGGTGGCCGGGCATGGACAACGAAATTGCAAAATGGGTAAGCTCCTGCCGTCCCTGTCAAGAATCCCGGCCAGCGCCCCCAGCAACCCCTCCCACCAAATGGGAAAGCGCCAACGCACCATGGTCCCGTCTACATGTTGACCTGGCCGGCCCATTCCATGGCAAAACATTCCTAATAGTAGTAGACTCATTTTCTAAGTGGATCGATGTGGCACTCCTACTATCAACCCCCACACGAGCAATCGCCCAAGCACTGACTCGTTTGTTCGTCACACACGGTCTCCCAGACACCATTGTGTCGGACAACGGTCCTCAATTTACGTCCACAGACTTTAGCCGATATGTTACCAACCTAGGCATCCGGCACATCCTAACGGCTCCCTTTCACCCCTCGAGCAATGGGTTGGCCGAACGAGCAGTCAGAACAACCAAAGAGGCCCTCGCCAGGTTCTCCCAAGATGACTGGCATTCCAGACTCTCTAGATTCCTTATAAGCCAACACTCGACCCCGTGCACGGTCACAAACAAGTCACCGGCAGAGCTTCTGATGGGCAGACGCTTAAGGACAATACTAGACAGGCTGCACCCTCACTATTGCCCAGATACACCCATTGGGTCTAACAGTAGGGTCAGGAGTTTTGTCTTACAGGATCAAGTCTTCGCCAGAAATTATGCGGGAGACCCGTTGTGGGTACCTGGCAAGATCGTGGCCATCACGGGGCCCAGGTCGTACCACGTCCAGTTAGAAGACGGGCGCATTTGGCGGAGGCACCTGGATCAGTTGAGGAGCCGGCAGAACGAGCTCGCCACCACCGACCCAGAGACCACAGCAACATTCCAAGCACCGCATCCGGTACCTAGCTGGGTCATTCAGAATAACCTGCCTCCACCAACCGAACCGAGGGAGCAGACGGCTGACCGCGACCATCCTACAGAATCAACAGCCATCCCCAGCAGCTCCCCTACCGCACCGGGCGACCACAGCGACTCGACAACCCGGCCGGCGACCGGCGAGCAAGGTCGGGTGGCTGGACAGCTACCAAGGGACCAAATCCCCGCTGTCCCGAACTCTGTGCCACCCGCTCCTGCACCCGAACTAAGACGATCAGAGCGGCAACACAAACCGCCTTCATACCTCAAAGACTACTCATGTTCGTATCTGGGGGGAAGGGGTGTTATGTCCTCGGGGCTGACACCAGTTCTCCATCAGGTCCGCAATTCCTTCGGGGGCGTTCTTAGCCCCCATTGGCTGGCTCCCTTCGACAGTCGGCTATAAAAGCCGGCTGCTAGGTTGAGCCAGCTGCTGTTCGCTGGTAGGTCTGCTGTTAGCTGCAGACGCGACAGCCCCCTTTATTCCCATGAATAAAGCGTGTGTTATGACTGAAGCTCTGGTGTGGCCTCCCTTCTTTCCGAACTTAACAGTCATAAATCTGAATCTTCTTTCGGAATCAATGATATCAATGTCTCCTTCCATGAATCCGGTGTCCTTGCTGCTAGTAGGACCTCATTATGTACTTCCACCATAAGAGGTCTTATTTTTTCTCCTATTTTTTTTATAAAGTTCCCCTGGTATCCCGTCAGGTCCTGGGGTTTTATTGTTCTTTTGGTTTTCTATTGCTGCTTTTAACTCGGGCCACGTAATATCTCTAATTAACATTTCCTTCATCTCCTCCTTAATTATTTTATCTTTAGTTTCTTATCATATCCTCATTTACCTCCTTCTTTTTATAAAGATCTTCAAAAAATTTACATGCAATTTCTTTTTTCTGTTCTATCCCTTGTTGGGCATCCCCGTTCTCATCTATTAATTGGTAGATCAATCTTTTTTGTTTTTCTTTTGTAAGTTTATAGGCCAATCATCTTCCTGGTTTATTGGCCTGTTCAAAAAATATCTGTCTAGCTGTATTTAACTTTGAGACCATTCCTTCTTGTTCAATTAAATTTAATTTATGTTTAGTTATTAGTCGTCTGTTTTTTCAATTTGCAATCTTTTGGGGTGTTTTGCAGCTGAATTTCTAATTCTTTGATTCTTTGTTCTAATTTATTTTGTTGGGCATATTTTTCTTTATTTCTTTTAGCAGTGTATGATATCGTTATGCCTCTTATTATTGCCTTCATTGTATCCCAAATATTCTGTTTTGTAGTTGCCTCATTATTATTTTCTTTTAAAAAATGGTCGAATTCTTCATCAAGTTTATTCATAAATTCTTTCTCTTTAATTAACTGTGTATTTAAGGTCCACCTTTTCCTTGGTTTCTTCCTGCCTTTCCACACTATCTGAATCGGGTTGTGATCTGCCCATCCGTTTGGTAAGATTTCAATCTCTTTTAATTCATTTACTAACTCACCATTCATCCACACCATATCAATTCGTGTCCATGATTGGTGAGGGTTGGAGTAAAATGTAAATTGCTTTTTCTCAGGGTTTAATTTCCTCCACATGTCTATCAAATTTAGTTCAATCATCATTTCTTCATATGTTTTTGGTAGTTCTCTTTTTTTTTTCTTCCCCCCACCACTACTATGATCTTTCTGGTGGTCCACAATAGCATTGAAATCTCCCAAGATACAAATATTCCTTTTATCTAATTCCACTAATTTCTCATGTAATTGTTTAAAAAATTCCTTTTGGTAATCGTTAGGGGCATAGATTATCACTAGTAGAATTAGAATTGATTTAATCCAAATTTGTAACATCAGAATTCTTCCATTGGGGTCTATCCAAATTGGCTCTGCTTTCATATCGTCTTTCACATATACTGCTATCCCTTTCTTTTTCCTAAAATCTGCTGGCGACATATACAAATTCCCTAGCTTGGGGCATTCTAAATATTTTTCTTCTTCCTTCCTTATATGAGTTTCCTGTAAACATATTATATCTGCATTTTGTTTAATTAATTTGGTTAATATTCTTTTCCTTTTTATCCTAGAGTTTAGGCCATTTATGTTAATTGATAGTATTTTTTTTTCTTCATCCATCACCTAATTGACTCTTGCTCTTTGTCTTGTAGTTACTCCTGTCTCTCTTTGTGGCTGATAGTGCATCTTCGGTTCTTCTCTCTCTTGATATTGTTTATTTTTTGAATTCCTACAATTCCTGTCTCTATTTTTTGGTAGTCTTGGTCATCTTGCGAATTCATTTCTAACTCGTCTCTACTACTTGATTCTTCATGGCCTATCAATCGTTCGTAGAAATCTTGGGCTTTTTCCACAGAGTCTACTTTAATTTTTCTTTCTTCCCAAGTGATTAGCATTCCCTCTTGGATTAGCCATCTAAATATGATACCTTTTTGGTTTAATTGGTTCACCAAGAATTTATAATCTCGCCTCTGCTCTCTCACTCTTCTTGGGATTTGTTTAAGCACCAAGAATTCTTTCCCTTTGTATGTAATTGTTTCTTCTCTAGAAATTTTGTATATAATATCTCGAACTTTCCTTCTGGCAAATCTCACATGGACCTCTTTTGGATGTTTATGTCGTCTTGCATAATTTGTGCTCACACTGTATACTTTGTCTAACTCTTTTCAGTCCTTATCTTTTTCCAATTGGTCTGCTAATATTCCTGCCATCACTTGTTCTAAGTCCTCTTCTTTAGATTCCATTATATTTTGGAATCTTAGATATGCTGCGGCCTTATCCATTTCCAAATATATCAAGGAATCGTCCATTTCTTTACTCACATTTCTTAATTGCTGACCAACCATTTCCAGTTTCTTTTCCATTTTTTCCGTTCTTTTCTCAACCTCCT
This sequence comes from Pseudonaja textilis, assembly GCF_900518735.1. The sequence goes on from NW_020769361.1 coordinate 6,878,272, forward strand.
TTATTGTTGATTCATTCCTTTCTAGTGCTTGCTGTATTGTTTCAATTTTTTGATCCAGCTTTAGGATGTCTAGTTTCATTTCTGCCTTTAAGTTTCCCATCTCTTCTTTTAGTTCATTTGTGTCAGCTCTTGATTCGATATGATTTTTTACCACTATTTCCTGAAGCTTCAGCATGGACTCTTGTAAGGGTTGATTGAATATTGGCATTCATGTTGATAGGTTGTCTTTCTCCAGATAAAGTTTTTTTCAATTGTCTTTTGTGCCATCACTGAGGTTGATGGCATTGAAGTTGTTTGTATTGAAGAAGTCTTCTTTCCAGTTTTAAGAGTTGTATTAGTGATGGAGGTCATTTCTTGTAAAAAAAATTTTGTTTTTGTATTATATTAAATATGTTGTCCCAAATTAACATTCACTATTAAGAAATATCAACTATAAATGGCCACTACGCTAAATAATATGATATGTTACAGGATTAACCTCTCTTATCAATATATATATATTTTCCAGAACACTTTTACAGCTAATTTCTTATATCAACCTTACTATACAATAATTAATTAGTTAATCTATAATAATCACAATTAGTTATTAATTCAATCTAATCAATGCCTATAAGCAAATATCTATACCTAAATAATTAATTAATTATCATTTCACCTTTTTATGTGTGTTATAACCAAATATAAACTACAATATTACTAATGTATCAATTAAATATATATAAATTACATTTACCACATTCAAAAATCAGTTAAGTTGGTGTCAAGAAATAATTGTTGCAATCCACAAATTTAAAAGCTCAAAATGTCTTAATATAATTGTTCAGTTCTTCAAGATTCCTTCACCGAGAGCACCGGAAGTACAGAGTTGCTGAGTAATGTCTCTGATTTCACTATCTCACCACACTTTCCTCTGTAGTCGTTTCTCCTTTCGTTTGAAAGTTTAACAAGTCAATTTTTAGATTCAAATAGTCTCTTTCTTTAATAAATCTCCATTTACTACAGCTCCAGTCCAATAATCCAAAAGGAGACTAGTAAATTATTCAGTTTCGTTCGTGGAATATTTAAAGTTGTAATTTAATTCCTTACTTCAAGTCTCCCCCCATCTCAAGTTCGTCCTTCCAATTTTCCCCAAAGTCCACAATTCAAATCCTTCAAAATTCCCTTAAATTAAATTATTGTTCTTTCTTTCTTTCTTTCTTTTTTTTCTCTCCCCCAATTATTATCAATCTCTCAGATCCCTCCAATTCTCTTATCTTCTCTGTCTGATCACTCACGTCCTTACCCTCGTCCATCTCACAAGCCCTTTCGCTTTCGCCGCCGCTCATATCTGCTTTGGCTGCTGTTATCGGGCTTGGCTCCGACTAAGATACTCCAATATTCCATGCTCAAGCAGGATTGCAAATTCTTTCAGAATTGTTATTTTTTTAATCATTTTCCTTTTTTCTATTTCTTTTCTTTCTTCTTCTGTGTGTTGTGTTTGTTTGATATTTTGGTTTTGTAATCAATAAAGTTTGTTTTAAAATAAAAAAGAGAAATAGGATGCATCATATCAGGAAAAAAAATGCCCCTGTTGATTGGTCTACCAGCTTGGGAGAATTTATAACTCATCTCTTCTGTCATGAAAGAAACATTCTGTTTTGTAGATGTTCTGTCAAATCAATGAAGAAAATATAACGTAACATGACATGGGGAACTTGCACTTTACTTAGAAGATAGTAAAATAAATTTTAAAAAACTTCAGATTCTCCATATTTCATCCAAGAATGTGCAGAACCCCAGATGAAAAAAAGCAAAATTTTCAGTATGTGTAATATGATGATGATCCTAAACAAACCGACAACAGTTCCAGCAATCCCGATTGTTGTTGTAAAGCAGGGGTATCAAATTCACGTCATCACAGCAGTGCCACATGACGTATTGGAACGTTTCCACCCTTTGCTAAATCGGGTGTGGGCGTGGCCAAAACGTGACACATCTGGCTCACAGCCCTGTTGTAAAGCAAATCAGCCACAGTCATTGAGTAGGATGTCATGTGACCACAACTCGCAAGTCAGCTGTCAGCTTCCCCGTTGACTTTGCTTGCCAAAAACCAGCAGGGAAGGCAAATGGCAATGCAGTGACTGTGGGGTGCTGCAACCATTGTAAATGTGGGCCATTTGCCAAGTACCCAAATCGCAATCCCAGAACTGTGGAGGCACTGCGGCAGCTGCACCTTTGAGGACTGGTTGTAAGCCCAACTCATTCGGCACTGTCGTAATTTTGATCAGTAGTCATTAAGCAAAGACTAGCTGTGCAATCCATGTTCAGAAAACGTTATTTAAGCTCACTTAAAAGAATCCCTGTGTATTATGTCATCAAGAATGAATTCCTTAGGTATTGCAATCTAAAAATTGGGTGCCAGGTCTGCAAATAGAATGAATAATGCAAAGAAAGTATATTTTCACAATGGAACTTATAATTAAATATCTGTAATTACACTATTTAGTCCTGGCTAAAATGAATGAGAGTGAGGCTTCTATTGAATTCAGGGAAATCAGTTGTTTAATTGGTCAAATTAAGGAATTAAGGAGAAACTTCCTAACAGTGAGAACAATTAACCAGAGAAACAGCTTGCCTTCAGAAGTTGTGGGTGCTTCATCACTGGAGGTTTTGAAGAAGACACTGAACAGCCACCTATCTGAAATGATATAGGACAGGGGTGGGCAAACTATGGCCCGGGGGCCACATCCGGCCCGTTGGTCTTTTTAATCCGGCCCGCCGAAGATTGGTACAGAATTAAGGTTTGATGTGAATGATTGAATGATTGCATTCATTTGATTTTGACTTGTAATGACAGGCATTTCGACACCAGGTGGCAGCCCGTCTGTCAAATTTTAAAAGTCAATGAGGCCCCCGAGCCAAAAAGTTTGCCCACCCCTGATAAAGGATCTCCTGCTTGGGCAGGGGGTTGGACGAGAACAGCGGTTGCCAACCAGTGGGCCACGCTGTGAGAAAATTTTGGTGGGCTGCAGAGAAATCTCACCCCCAGAGCACCCCCTCCAAAGCAATTAATCCAGGCTGTGCAGAAACACAAAGCTGCGCCGCCCACATGGCCCGCAGGAACCCTCCCGGCCCGCCCACTCACTCCTTACCCAGCAAACTTGCCTGCTAAATTACTATTTTTCCTTTTTCCAACCATCATTTGTTCTGCTGTGCCGGGAGATTTAGATTAGCTAGGAAGCAGGATATGGTTGGATTTCTTGCTTTCTAGCTAGTCTTTAGATCTTCGGCTCTGCTCTTAAGCACAGCCAAACCTCCCTTTGGACCGAAGGTTCTATTATTCAGTGCAGACTCACGGCAAGCAAATTTTATGTGACAGACTGAGCTAGTCAATGGCAGCCAGATAGATCACTGAATGATTCTGTGAGCAACTCAATCTGCCTGCCTGCTTTGCCTGGTTTTGGGTAAAAGTTGCTCTTTTTTAAATAAAAAAAATCAATATTTATATAAATATAATATTTACATACAAGCCATGCCCAGCCATTAACATGACCACCAAGCCACACCCACAAATTAGGCCACACCCACACAATCAGTTAGTGGTCCCTGGAATTTAAAATTATGAGTTTGGTGGTCCCTGAGGTCCAAAAGGTTGGCGACCCCTGGACTAGAGGACCTCTAAGATCCCTTCAAGCTCTGTGCTAATTCTAACTCTGGTTCCACCATTATTTCAGAACAAGAATCTTCCCTGCTCCTATTTATAATTGCAAGATTGTCCTGTGTTACATGCATATTTGTTTATATACCCTGCATGTAGCGTTCTGCCATAATTTTTCATATGTCACTTTCAGTGATATAATATTTATTATTTATTTACTTATCGTAATTTGTCAAACAGAAATAAAAACAGAAATAATATAAAAAACAATGATAGGGACGTTAGGCACGTTTTCAATGCCTAATATAAATGTGCACATCTTAAAAGACAATGATAGAGTTCTCGATTTACAACCATTGGTTTAGTGACCTTTTTTTAAAATAATTTATTGGTTTTTAAGACGAACAGAGACAAACAAAACATAAAAACATCAAGCCATCTTCCATATGTGTACATACAGTGTGCCGGTTGGTTTACAAATTGTTTTGTGCTTCCATTTCGTAGTCTTCAATGACAATTACATTGTATATATTCTCATATTTTCTATCAATTATTAAATACATTAATATCATTGTTAATCAATCATTTGACTATATTTTTATTCATTCATGTTTTACAAAATAATCATATTTTACTTAATTTGTTTTATGACAGTTCATATTATCATCTCAATTTATCCTACAATCATTTTGTAGATATAAGAAAAGAATAAATCTTTATATATTTATTATTTTCTAAGGATCTACATATTTCATTACCATGTTTTATTGTCTAACCATTGATAGAATAGATCCCAAATTTTATAAAATTGTTTATCACCTTGTTCTCTGATTTCAATCTACTCATTTCAGCACATTCCAATATTTTCTTAATGATTTCCTCCTGTGATGGTATTTTCTCATTTTTCCAGTTTTTAGCAAATACAATCCTAGCCGCTGTTAATACATTTACAATCAGGTATTTCAATTCTTTACTATATATTTCAGGTAAAATTCCCAATAAAAATATCTCTGGTTTCAAATCTATATGGTTTTTTTGTCATTTTTTCCAACTACGTGTGGATTTTAGTCCAATATTTTTTAGCATCCGCACAAGTCCACCACATATGGTAATATGAGCCAGGTGTCTGATGACATTTCCAACATTTTCAGCTTTGTTCTTGAACATTCTTGCTATTCTTGTCGGGTGGGGGGGGGAAATGCCATCTGTAAAACATCTTATACAAATTTTCTTTATATGCTGTTGACATTGTCATTTTATAATTTTGAGACCACAATTTTTGCCATTTCTCTAGATCAATCCCATATCCCAAATTCCAAGCAATCATAGTTTCTTTAACTTGTTCTTCTTCTAGTTTAATTTCTAATAAATACCCATACAATTTTTTAATCACCTTTTCATCATTACCTGTCAAAATCTTATCTAAATCAGTCAGTTTATCATAGAAACCTTCTGTTTTAGAGTCTTTATCATACCTTGAATGTATTTGCGCATATGAAAACCAATTCATACCTTGTTCCTCTAATTTTTGTATAGATTTAAGTTCACTCTTTTCATTCACTATTTCACCATATCTAACTGTTTGTTCCTTTTTATATATTATAGGATAAGAAAATGCTTCAATAGTCGATAGCCAGACTGGAATTTTCAAATAACATTGCCTTTTATTCTTCTCCCAATTTAACCACAGAGACTCCCATATATAATGTCTTCTAAAATACCCCTGTGTTTTAGTTCCTTTATACCATAGAAAAGCATGCCACCCCAACAACAGATCATGTCCTAATGTCAACAATCTAGTATTTCTTAATGTTATCCATTCCTTAACCCACATCAAATTTGCAGCTTGGTAATACAACTCCCAATTAGGCAAACCAAATCCTCCTCTTATTCTGGCATCTTGCAAAAGTTTTAACTTTATTCTCGCTTTCTTACCTTGCCATATATATTTCAACACAATTTTATTTAAATCTTCAAAGTAATCTTTTCCAAGCCTAATTGGAATTGTTTGGAACAAGTATAAAATTCTGGGTAATATATTCATCTTGATTGTTGATATTCTCCCTATTAATGACAGTTGTAAATTCTCCCATTTCGCCAAATCTAGCGCTATCTGCTGCTTAAGTTTAATCTAGTTATTCTCTTTTAGTGTACTGCATCTTGCTGTCAAATGTATCCCCAAGTACTTGATCTTATTCATGCCCTGAATTTTCAATAGATCTGCCAGTTCTTCCTTTGTCTTGATAGCATATTCTTTGTCAAGATCTTTGTCTTATCTTTATTTATTTTCAAACCAGCCACCTTTCCATATGCCTCTATCTTTTCTATCAATTTTGATGCTGTTTCTAGTGGGTCTTCTAGAATAAAAACCAGATCATCTGCAAATGCTTGCAACTTAAATTCTTCCTTTTTAATTTTCATCCCTTTTATATCCTTTTTTTCTCTAATATTTCTGTTTAGCACTTCCAAGGTTAACACAAACAACAGAGGTGATAGTGGGCACCCTTGTCTTGTTCCTTTTCTTATATCAATAGAGTCTGTCAGTTCTCCCTCTATCATTACCTTTGCCGTTTGCTCATGATATATAGCTTCTATTGCTTGAATAATTTTTTTAGGAAAGCCAGTCTGTTCCAGCAGTAATAACATGAATCGCCAATTCACATTATCAAATGCCTTCTGTGCATCTAGAAATATCAAAGCCATTTGTTTTTCAGGATGTGCCTCGTAGTATTCCAAAGTGTCCAAGATTATTCTCATATTATCTTTAATTTGTCTCTTTGGCAGAAATCCATTTTGATCAGGATGGATAAAATTGTTTAAGTATTTTTTAAGTCTTTCTGCCAATATTGAAGCAAAAATTTATAATCTGCGTTTAGTAAGGAAATAGGTCTATAGTTCTTCATTGGTAGTGGATCGGCCTCCTCTTTTGGGACAAGTGTAATATAAGCTTCTGACCATGATTTAGGTATCCTCTTCTTTAACATAACTTCATTCATAAGTTCTAGGAATGGAACGTTCAATGATTCTTGTAGTGTTTTATAAAATTCTGCTGGAAGTCCATCTGGGCCTGGTGCCATTATTTCCATTATTTTGCTTCTTGAGTGCTTCAGTTAACTCCATCATTGTTATATTGCTTTCTAACATTGTTTCAATCTCTTTAGGTATCTGGGGTAAATTAGCATTCTGTAAGTACTGTTTAACTCTTTCCTCATCAATATTCTCTTGTGTATACAGTTTCCCATAATAGTCTCGTATGATTTCCTTCTTTTCTTTACTACCATAGCAAACTTGGCCTTGGTCATCTATTAATTGCAATATTTTCCTTGACTCTTTCTCCTTTCTCAATTTATATGCTAACCATCTACCTGGTTTATTTGCATCTTCAAAGTAGTTCTGTTTAGCACCTCTGATTTTCTGTGCTAATTCTTCTTTTTCTATTAGACCCATTTTATGTTTAATTATATTGGTTTAGTGACCATTTGAAGTTATAAAGGCACTGGAAAAATGATTTATGACCATTTTAACACATATGACTGTTGTAGCATCCCCATGGTCATGTGATCAAAATTGGGATGATTAGCAACCGGCTCATATTTAGGATGGTTGCAATGTCCCAGGGTCATATCATATGATCACGTTTTGCGACCTCCTGACAAGTAAAAACAACAGGGAAACCAGCTTCACTTAACAACCATGTTAAGTAACAACTGAACAACTGCAATGATTCATTTAAGAACTGGGGCAAGAAAGGTTATAAAGTAGGACAACACCTGCTTAACAAATGTTAAGCAACATAAATGTTGGGCTCAATTGTGGTAAGTTGAGGACTTCCTGTATAACATCACCTACAATCCTATGTATTCCAGTAGCGCGCTTTTGAGATTTTTCCAGGCTCTTGTTTTTAATTGATACCACAACCTTTACAGAAGCCACACTGAGCCTCTGAGTGATCAGATAATTTTGCATGAATTCTTGCAAGGATTCTTTTCCTACAAGGCTGAGAAGTGAGATTCCTCAATAGTTGCTGCATACTTCTTGATTCCCCTTCTTCTTGTGAAGATAAATGTGTTTTTTAGTTATTTAGGAGTGAATTCTCGCTTTCAGAACTTGGTGAGTTTTTCTGTAAGTACAGGACCACCAACTTTGTAGATGTCTGAAGTATGACATCTGCCCCTGGAGCTTTGCCACAAGAGAGCAGACTGACAGCTTTTGTAATTTCAACTGCTACCCCCAGAGAGTCATCCATAGTACTGTTGAAGGCAACTTAGGGATTCTTGTCTATATCACCTTATTATTAATAGATGATGATTGGTTGAGGATGGCTTCAAACCATTCAGTCATCTCTGCAGGATAGGAACCTTCTCTTTAATGTGATATATTCAGGAGGGGGATACTCTCAAGAGACTGAGATCTGTAAAGAGGGTTGGGGGCTTCATCGAACTATTTGAAGTTGTTTCTGACAGCATCTTCCTCTAAGCTCTTCTTCTTTGCCACTCAGCCAGGCATCTTCTATTTTATGCAATTTATTCTGGATTGCCCTGCGCACTGGTAAAGGCATTTTTCTTGGCAGCTGAGGGCAGATAATCTAATGAGCAGGAAGAAGGGAGTGCTTTTCAGCAAACAGAACCTGTATCTTCTTATCATGCTCATTGAACATCCTAGCTAGCATCTTCAAAGCTAATGAATGGAAGCTTCCTGGAAACATTCCCAGACATGCTCATTAGATCAGCAAGCCTGGTTTCTAGGTCTTTAACTAGCGATGAAACTAGGTTGAGGTTCTTCAGCCAGACCTTTGTGTGGCCTTGTGTTCTGACCCAGCTCCCCAAGCACGATAAAAAAGATTCCTTTATCGGGAATGCCGGCAGCCCAGGCAAAAAATTTCTCTTGCAGGCTAACAAGTCCATCAGGCTGGAAGATGAATAGTTGTCTGCCACACACCCCCTGCTTTTTATCTCCAGAGCTAGGGTGGGACCTGATTAACAGTGGTGGCTCTTCCTTCCCCAGGATCGGACCACAGCTTTCCACTGCTCTCCCCTTTTCTGCCGTGCATCAGGCACTGGACCCAGCTGTTCCTCTTCTTCTTCATCAACCACATCCAGTCTTTGGGGGCTGTTGACTCACCATCTGAGGGCTGACGGAGGGCCCAGGTTCTCTCTCTCTCTCTCTCTCTCTCTCCCAGTTCCATTCCCTCTTCCTCCTTGGAGCTCTCAGGTTGCCCTGATGCTGACCCTGACTCCCACGCCTCTGCCTCCTCTTGTGATTCAGCTGCTGGAGGGGCTGGTGGCCAACAGGACAAAACACCTTGATCCTTGTGGTCACCTCTTGGGTCTAATATGGAGTTTCATTTTGGAAACAATCTGTATGGCCTTGATCATTCTGACTCCCTGCCTGACTTTCCTCCTAACATTGACGTAATCAATAAGATGCCAATACTTAGAACAGGGATGCATGTAGGCAGGCAGAAAGTTGTGTTGGGGAAGGAGAGAATAGAATAGAATAGAATAGAATAGAATAGAATAGAATAGAATAGAATAGAATAGAATACTTTATTGGCCAAGTGTGATTGGACACACAAGGAATTTGTCTTGGTGTAAATACTCTCAGTGTACATAAAGAAAAGATACATTCATTAAGAATCAAGAATCATAACGTACAATACTTAATGATAGTCATAGGGTACAATCAGCAATCAAATCATACTAGGAAACAGTCAATATACATCGTAAGGATACAAGTGACAAAATTACAGTCCTACAATCACAAGTGGGAGGGGATAGATGATAAGGAGTGATGAGAAGATTAATAGCAATAGTAGTGCACACTTTGTAAATAGTTGGTTGTGTATTGCACAAGTCTGTAGTAAAAGTAGGCCATCACCATTACGCTTGCCCACTCCATATCTCCAATGACTTCCTGACAGGTTGTAAAATTGCACCCCACTTTTGTATTGAGGTTGCCAAGCAAGATCAGCTTATCATGTTACTCGCTGCTGATAACAGGCCATCTAGTTCTTCATGGAATCTGTTTATCACCACATTTGGGTTGGTCATTGTAGGAGTTTAAGCACTGATCAAGGTAGCCTGAACTCCTGGTCTGTAGCAAAGCTGTAGTGTCATCAGCCAGTCCCTAAGAGCTGCAATGTCAATGTTGTATCTTACAAGTTCTCTGGCAATTGAGATTGTGTTGACAGCTCCAAGTGTATCCACACCTGCTGTTTCATCACTTGCCCATCACTGAAGGTCTTCTGATGAAAGAGAAGATATGTAGTGGTGAAAATGAACATATCAAAACTAGCATATCACTTGGATTTAAGTGAGAGAGAGTTGTGCAATATCAACCTCACTGTCTCTTCCTATCTGGATCCAGTAACAGGACAAGAGTCAAGAGGATTGGAGATGGAACTAGATAAGTAGGTGACCAGGATATCTTATGTGTCTTTTTGTAGTTTACACATTCCATGATGCTTTCTCTGAATGTTGAACTTTTCAGTGGTCTAATTGCTCAGCTTGCTAGTCTTTGTCCTCACATACTGGGGTGGACAATTCCCTATCTCACCAAAGGTTGAAACCCATCAGCTACCCTGTCCTGATTTAGCCAACTTGTTGAAAGTCATTGCCTGGGATATGGCCACTGTCACATGCAAAGAGTTGTGAGAAGAATGGGATGAGACAGGATGGAATGGGATGGGATGGGATGGGACGGGACGGGATGGGACGGGACAGGACAGGACAGAACAGAACAGAACAGAACAGAACAGAACAAAATAGAATTGCTTTACTGGCCAAGTGTGATTGTGCACTCAAGGAATTTTGTGCTTAAGCTCTCAGTGTACATACAAACAACAAAGTAATTGGTCATAATCATAAATTATAGTTACACAATCATTAATCATAAGACACAAATAAGTCATAAGTCATAAGATCCCAGTAGGAGAAAATAGTAGGAAAGATAAGATGAGAAAGGATGACAAATGAGAACATGAGAAAGATGAGAAGATGAGAAGGAAAATAACAATACAGCCTAAAGATAAATATCTTTAGGCCTAATTTAGTGCTGTAAGAATTTGGTGTTCACAAGAGTTATGGCACAGGTATGAAGGGGGGACTATCTTTGTATCTAGTTGTTTTGGCATGCAATGCTCTATAATAGTTTCCTGAGGGGAGAAGTTAAAACAGTTTATGTCCAGGGTGTAAGAGGTCTGTAGATATTTCCTCAGCCCTCTTTTTGGTTCATGCAACATACAGGTCTTCAATGGAAAGCAGGTTGGTAGCAATTGTTTTTTCTGAAGTCTGTACCTGTCCTGTTTGATTGCTGTGCCAAAACCAGACAGTTACTGAGGTATAAATGACAGAATCAATATTTTCCCTGTAGAACTGTATCAGCAGATCCTTGGGCAGCCTGAGCTTTCTGAGTTGATGCAGAAAGAACATTCTTTGTTGTGCCTTTTTAATGATGATTCTAGAAGCCAGAGGTGAGACTCAGATAGACCACAGATGGACAAACTGCCCTACAAGGAGGACTCAACCTATTCCTCCACCGATGCTACCTGTTATGATATGTACAGAATAACCCTTGAGTAACAAGGATATGCACATGGAAACGTTTATGAGAGTGGTTATGAATAATTATTCAGCCACACACAGATACACTAAATTGAGTTAAAGTTTACTTTAAGAAATAGCACAGTCCAATAAATGGCCCAGGTCATATACGTTTTACAGTCCAAAGAATATCCAATTACAAAGTCTTCTTACTGGTTGCCTTTGTCATTTACAGTAAACAAAAATATCCAAGTATAAGCATAGCATAAATACAACAGAGAACCTTAGATAGCAACAGAATGTCAGAGAGACAGAATGTCAGAGGGAGCAAGCTATGATCTCTAGCTCCCTCTTATGGTAATTTGCAATATAATCAACCAATCAGAATATAGTATAAATCAATACATTGTTTTTGTCAACGCTACCCAATCCTGACACCATATACACTCCAAATGATTCAAATTATAGGTTTCATGAAGATTGGCAGCTAATCGGACTTGGGGTACTTTTCAATAGCCAGCCTGATTGCCAGTTCAGGAAATATAAAGAGTTTGACTCTAGGGGGCAACGCTCATTTCCATTTCCTAACTGAGGGAGCTCACATTATCTAAAGCAGGGGTCGCCAACCTTTTGGATCTTAGGGGCCTCCAAACTCATAATTTTAAATCCCATGGACCACTAATATGAATTTTGACTGGCGGTGGCTTGCTGACATTGTTGGGAAAGTCAGTCTCATATTCCAGAGCTGCAGTAGTCACAGGATTGGCCCTTTGGTCATCCCAGAGCAGCTCCTCCAGTCCATAGCAGGCTGGTGCACCTGGGTGGAGGAGCAGTTGCTCCAGGATAACCAAAGGGCCAGTCCTGTGACTACTGCAGCTCTGGAATAGGGGACCAACTTTCCTACCAACCTCAGCAAGCCATCCTGGGGTGGATTTCCCTCCCCCACCATTGGTTTTACCTTCCAGTTCCAGCTCGTATGGCTCTACTCAAGGTAAGGTTTGCGTTCGGCCAAAGGGTGGGGGCCAGCAGGTGGTTGGGCCATGTGGGCGGTGCAGCCTTGTGTTCCCGTGCAGCCTGGATTAATTGTTTCGGGGGGGGGGTGCTTTGGGGTGGACATTTCTCTGCGGACCACCAAAATTTTCTCGTGGACCACCAGTGGTCCCCAGCCCACTAGTTGGAGACCACTGATTTAAAGACATGTCCGTGGTTATGTGGCTGGCATGACTATATGTTGAGGCACATTGAACACTACTGCCTGCCCACTGAAGTGGTACCTATTTATCTACTCGCATTTGTATGCGTTGCAACTGCAAGGTTGGCAGGAGCTGGGGCAAGAACAGAAGCTCACCCCATTGCACAGTGTTGTGTGACTCAGAACAGAATAATAGAGTTGGAAGGGGCCTTGGAGGTCTTCTAGTCCAACCCCCTGCTCAGGCAGGAGACCCTATAGCATTTCAGACAAATGGCTGTCCAGTCTCTTCTTAAAAACCTCCAGGGATGGAGCACGTACAATGTCTGAAGGCAAGAGCTGTTCCACTGGTTGATTGTCCTCACTGTGAGGACGTTTCTCCTTAGTTCTAGGTTGCTTCTCTCCTGGATTAGTTTCCATCTGTTGCTTCATGTTGAGAGAAAAGAATTATAAGTTACTCTTTTATAATAGGATTTTTATGTAGTTAGACTAGAAGATTCTCCTTTGCTCTTTCTGATGTTTTTCTGTTAGCTTCCTCTTTTTCTCTTTTTCTGCATAAAACCCCCATCTTATAATCTAAAATGTGTTCAGTCACAAGTGCATAATACATTGTTATAATCTTCTTGGAGAATGGGAAGATCTGCCCCTGCTAGGCAACAAGGGAATATCCTCCCAAGGTAAAGCCCAGCATTCACGCAAGATAAGACACTGAAACACAGAAAACAATGTCTTGCTGACTCTTAAGCTTATAGTTTATCTCATTAGATAAACTATAGAGGATAACGGGGTGTGAGGAGGGCTTCTTAGGCATGGCGTGTTCTGTGCAGGGGTATAAAATGTATTGTTTGAATATGGAAGCTTGCTCTTCTTGTACCCAATTCACTTGGGAAGGGACTTGAAGGCCGGTTTGCAAATGCTTATTTTCTTTAATAAACCTTTGAATTGTGAATCAAACCTGTTCCTGTGTTGTGAGTATTGACTAATTCGGTTCTTACATCTCACAATGCCTTCAGGTACTTGGAGAAAAAGTTGACCCCATTCCTTTGTGGCAGTCTCTGAGGAACACTGCTATCACATCATCCTTAGTCCTTCTTCTATTAAACTAGACATACCCAGTTCCTGCAACCATTCTTCATATGTTTTAGCCTCCAGTCTCCTAATCATATTTGTTGCTCTTCTCTGCACTCTTTCTAGAGTCTCAACATCTTTTTTATATCTTGGTGACCAAAGTTGGATGCAGTATTCCAGGTGTGGCCTTACCAAGGCATTATAGAGTGGTATTAACACTTCATGCACTCTTCATTCTGTCCCTCTGTTTATGCAGCCTAAGACGGTGTTGGCTTTTTTTGGGCAGATGCATCACACCAAACTGCCAACTGCCCACCTTCTGGTGGACAAGCCCAGCATTTTAATCGCTAGGCCATCTCAGGCCCACCCCCCTGCACTACACATGTGTAAATAATGTATGTTTTCTTTCAAAGATTAGTCATAGAATTCTTTTAATTGCCCAGATTTGATTCTGGTGATATGCGGGTAGTTTTTCCTGATTAATGAATTAATGAAAACCACAATGGTTCTGAGAAAATCAACTTTTTTTAGTCAAACTGGTTATATAACTCAACCAGTGGTACAGATGGGAGAGGAAGTACAAGAAAACTCCCTCTCTCTTCTGGGGTGACAGGTGTCTTTCCTCTCTGTGGTCAATTCTCAGAGAACAATCCTTGAAACAAGGACTCCTTCATTAAGCTGAGCGGAGAAGTCAGTTGTCTCATTTATAGCAACCAAAGATTATAACAAATGTTTATGTGACTACTGTAAATAAGACTTACCGCATAATAACTCCCCAACCTCTAAGATATTACACAACTAGGAAAAGAACATACCAATACAGCTAATCCTCGGCTTACAACAGTTCACTTAGTGACCATTTGAAGTTATAGCACTGAAAAAAGCAACTTATGATTTTTCACACTTATGACCATTGCAGCCTCCCCATGATCATGTGATGCTTGACAACTGACTCACATTCATGATGGTTGCTGTATCCCACGGTCACATGATCCCCTTTTGTGACCTTCTGACAAGCCGTCAGTGGGGAAACTAGATTCATTTAACAATCAGATTACTAATTTAACAACTGCAGAGATTCACTTAACAAATGTGGCAAGAAAAGTTGTAAAATGGGGCAAAGCTCACTTAACAAATTTAACATAAATTTTGGGGTCAATTGTGGTCATAAATGGAGGATTACCTGCAGTCCTCGTCTTTTGACTACAGCTGAGACTAGAATTTCTGTTGGTAAGCAAGGCGGTTGATTCAGTGAGTCATTTACCAATTTTTTTTGCTACTGTTGTTAAACAAATCACTGCAGTTGTTAAATGAATCACGCAGTCATTAAGTGAATCTTGCTTCTCCCATTGGTTTTACTTGCTAGGAGCTAGCTAGGAAAGCCACAAATGGTGATCACATGACCCCAGAAGGCTGCAACTGAGGTCAATGCAGGCTGGTTGCCAAGCACCCAAAATTTGATCCCATCACTGTGGGAATGCTGCTTCAGTTGTAAGTGCCTTTTTTTTCCTGCCGTTGCAACTTTGAACAGTCACTAAATGAACGGTTGTAAGTTGAGGACTACCTGTATAAGAGAGAAAAGAAATATAAGGCAGTAGCATGGATTCAGGAAGAAGATTTTATCTCTGACCAAAAGGCATAAAGGAAAAAAATGAGATGCATTAAGAAAGTCTTAAGGGAGGATCTAGAATAGTTTTAGAAGGGGCCCAAAACACTTACAGAGAAGGAAGGACAAAAGGAAATAAGGAAAAAAAATCAATATAAACAGAAATAGCTTCTTAGAGCAGCAGTCCCCAACCTTCTGCCTCTGTGGACCAGTGGTGGCAACAGCAATGGGTGTGTGTGTCTAGAAGGGATGGTTTCATATCTCCTGTTCTAGAGGATCTTTTTGAGTATGTACTCTTCAAACATTCCTGAACTGGCAGAAATATATTGGCCTGAAATGTTTGGTTTCCATTGCCAATATTCAGTATTTCCTATCTGCTTCAACTGATCATGAATAGAGTAGAGTAGAGTAGAGTAGAGTAGAGTAGAGTAGAGTAGAGTAGAGTAGAACAGAACAGAACAGAACAGAACAGAACAGAACAGAACAGAACAGAACAGAACAGAACAACAGAGTTGGAAGGGACCTTGGAGGTCTTCCAGTCCAACCCTCTGCTTAGGCAGGAAACCTTATACAATTTGAGACAAATGTTGTCTAATCTCTTCTTTAAAATGTCCAGCGTTGGAGCATTCACAACTTCTGGAGGCAAGCTGTTTCACTGATTAATTGTTCTAACTGTCAGGAAATTTCTCCTGAGTTCTAGGTTGCTTCTCTCCTTGATTAATTTCCACCCATTGCTTCTTGTCCTGCTGTCAAGTGCTTTGGAGAACTGTTTGGCCTCCTCTTCTTGCTGGCAGCCCCTGAGATATTGGAACACTGCTCTATCATGTCACCCCTAGTCCTTCTTTTCATCTGAATTCTTTTCAAGGTCAGGAATGACGAGACCGCATATGACTTGAGGCTGCCCTTGAAGGAGAGCAGAATAAGGTAAAATAAAAAAAGTATTTCTTTAACAATGGAACAGCTAAGGATGATTTAAACTTGTCTCACTCCTGGGCTGTTGGATGAGACAAAAGCAACGATTTACACCCAGAAAAATATATATCTTATTTTAGCTGTGGTTTGAGGAACTGGCGACCCGGACAGCTTCTCAACAATGAGCAAAGTTTCTATAAAGGAACTTAAGGAACAATATTTACAATGAGGAAGCCCCCGTGGAAGATAGGAGATGGTAATTTACTACAGGGTAATTATCAAAAGAAGAAGCTACAGAAAGAAATGAAACTTGTCAAGTACTGAATATTTAAAAGTGTTAGGCAAACAAAAACTGACTGAGGAACAGAGGATGAAAGAAAAGGAGCAGCAAGGGAAAATAAAAGCCCACAAATGTCAGAAATAAGATAGCTCAACATGAAAAGAAAATGTTGCAATCTAATCTTCACATACTAAGATTCTGCTTTTCAGATTTGCCTGAAGAAAATTCTCACGCTTTTCTGTCAACTTTTGGGAGAATTACTGAAAGGTGAAACAAAAGCTTGAACTCTTCATCAAAATCAGCCTAATAAGTTTGGCTGAAGAACTAGCAGAGATCTCATCTCGTACTGTATAATAATACTTCAGGAGAAAAAAACAGTGGAAACAATGGAATAAAAAAGATTTTAAAGGGAGTCTGTTTTTCTTTTTTTTTCTATAAAAAATTTAGATCTTTGTTTCCGAAACCAGAAAAGCCTTTTGTGGGATTTGATACACAGTTTGTACAACTGTTAAATAAATTGATAGATGGGTCCTAAGTAGAAAATAATGGGATTTAATAGGAATGAAAATTTTATTTTCAGTTCCCCCATAAATTAAATATAAGAATAACAGTACAGGTAGTCCTGGACTTACAACTAATCATTCAGTGAAGGTTCAAAGTGACAGCACTGAAAAAAAGTGACTTATGACCATGTTTCCCACTTTGCAGCATCCCCAGGGTCATGTGATCAAAATTTGGATGCTTGGCAATTGACTTGTACTTATGGTTATTGCAGCGTGTCCCAGATCATGTGATCAAATTTTGCAACCTTTTGATAAGGAAAGTCAATGGGGAAGCCAGATCCACTTAACAACCGTGTTACTAACAACTGTGGCAAGAAAGGTCATAAACTGGAACAAAATTCACTACAATTTTCTGGTTTAACACAGAAATTTTGGGCTCAATTGTGGTTGTAAGTTGAGGGCTACCTATACTAGTGCATAGCAATAGCAATAGCAGATATATACCACTTCACAATGCTTTACAGCCTTCTAAAAGTGGTTTACAGAGTCAGCCTATTGCCCCTAACAATCTGGGCATTGTACCAACCTCAGAAGGATGGAAGGCTGAGTCAACCTTGATCCGGTCAGGATCGAACTCTTGGCAGTGGGCAGAGTTAGCCTGCAATATTACATTTTAACCATTGTGCCACCATAGCTCACAGAAAATATTATACTTAGCCAATACGTAATGGTAGAGGGATTAGAAAAGAAAACTTCATTTAAAGTGCTTGTGGCAACGAGTGAAAACGAGAGAGTTCTTTGATGTCAGTATAATAGAAAATTTTTTATCACTTTTTAAAGGAAGCAGTATCAGGGATCCTTATGTCCATGTTTGCTTTTGAATTTTGAGATTAGACAAGATTCTTGAGAATACTGTGGACAATCAAAAAAACAAACCAATGGATTTTAGAACAGATCAACCCAGCATTCCCAGTCTACAGTCATAGCTTGGCACTCGACTGCTTCAAAACTCATCGAATTTGGTATTCGACATCTTGCCCCAGCACTTGTCTTTCTCCCGATAGCCAACATGCAAGGAAGAACTTGCTGGAGTCGGCTGCCTCTTGATTTGCTATTTCTTCCAACTGAAATAGCAGGTCACGTGGTAAGTCATATGGTTTTCTTGGTAGCTCTTGGTTTTATTATTTGGCATGTCTTTGGAACAAATTACCAACGAGGCTGAGATATCACTGTACAAATAACCAGATTTAAATTATCCCACTTTAGACATGTTATGTGAAGACCTAGGTTTCTGGAGAAGGCTTTAATGCTGGGAAAGGTGGAAGAAAAAGGAAGACAAGGAGAACCAACAGGAAGATGAATGTTACAGCGATGATCAGTGCATCATTGGAAGACTTGAAAAACCAGGTTAGGGATAGAGCATCATACATTTATCTATGTGGAGACTAAGAGTTGACAACAACTTGATGGCATGTCATCAATCATCACTGTTGATGGCTCTATTCAGAAGCACGATTGTTAGATAAGGAAAAGCTTGAAAGCTCTTCATGCTTGCTAATTTAGTGCTCTCCACCCAGCCTTGAGTCAGAAGAAAATTATACCAGCATGAGGTTAGCTGTTCCTATTGCCAATTAGGTCTGTCTATTGACTTTGTTCCTAGACTCCATGTAGTCCTGACCTGGTAATTTTCACTTTTGTGACCTTGGTGTTCTCTGAGCTTGGTTGTTTCCTTGAAGACATTTCATTACCAACTGATGATGTTACCTAGTTTGGGTAATGAAATATCTGCAAGAAAACACTCATAGAGCACCAAGGACCCCTCATGTCAACCCTGAGCTACAAATATTATCCTTTATTGATACTTTTGTGACTGCTCCTCAAAAATATGCCCATGAACCTGAACCTTTTCCAAGCCTAAACTATTTTATTCTTTGAAGCTGCCCTTGGACAATGACAGAATAAAGAGGAAAATATTGACTTAATCCAGATACAACTAAGGCCCCCTAAGCCTGTTTATCCTTGGACTGAAGAATATCTATTTCCGTATTCATGCAAAGAAAGTCAGTTTGGTCTAGTGCAGGGGTCACCAACCTTTTGGACCTCAGGGACCACCAAACTCAATTTTAGATCCCAGGGACCACTAACCAGTTCTGTGGGTGTGGCTTAATTTGTGGGTGTGTCTTGGTGGTCATGTGACTGGCTGGGCATGGCTTGTATGTAAATATTATAAATATTTATATAAATATTGAATTTTTTATTTTAAAAGAGAGCAACTTTTACCCAAAATCAGGCAAAGCAGGCAGGCAGATTGAGTTACTCAATCTGTCACATAAAATTTGCTAGCAAGAAAACTCACAAAATTAACTCACAACACACCATGTATGTAAATATTGAATTTTTTATAAAAAAAAGAGCAAATTTTACCCAAAATCTGACAAAGCAGGCAGATTGAGTTGCTCACAGAATCATTCAGTGATCTATCTATCTGCCATCGGCTAGCTCAGTCTCTCAAATTTGCTTGCCGTGAGTCTGCACTGAAATTGCTTGCAAGCAAACCTTCAGTCCTAAGGGGAGTAGAGCCGAAGATCTAAAGACTGCAACCATTTCCTGCTTCCTAGCTAATCTAAATCTCCTGGCACAGCAGAACAGATGATGGTCGGAAAAAGGAAAAATAGTAATTTTAGCAGGCAAGTTTGCCGGGTAAGGAGTGAGTAGGCGGGGAGCGTTCTTGTGGGCCATGTGAGCGGCGCAGCCTTGTGTTTCTGTGCAGCTTCTTAATTGCTTTGGGGAGGTGCTCTGTGGGTGAGATTTCTCTGTGGCCCACCAAAATTTCCTCAAGGCCCACCAGTGGCGGCCCACTGGTTGGTGACCGCTGGTCTAGTGGTTAAGGCACCAGGTTGGAAAGCAGGAGTTATTTGTAAAAATAATAAATGCGGGGTACAAATAAATAAATAAATAATATATTGTCAGCTGCCCAGAGCTGACATATACCAATAACTATGCATACAGAACTATAGTGGAGCCCAGCATTTCTGTTGTTATGCAAGACAGTTGTTATGTGAGTTGTGCCCCATTTTATGATATTTAGTGTCATAGCTATTAAGTGAATCACTGCAGTTGCTAAGTGATTTATGTGGTTGTTAAGTGAATCTGGCTTCCCCATTGACTTTGCTAATCAAGTCACAAAAAGTGATCACACAACCCTTGGACATGCAATTGTCATAAATAAGAGTCAGTCACCAAGCGCCTGCATTTTGATCACATGACTCTGAGGATGCTCTAAGTGTGAAGACGGTCATAAGTCACTTTTTTCAGTGCCACTGTAACTGCGAACAGTCACTAAATGAACTGTTGTAAATCGAGGATTACCTGTAGCGTTTAAAAGAAATTAAAGCAGGCTAAATTTGTCCTGTACAGGCATACACAACAGTTCATTTAGTGATGGTTCAAAGTTACAACAGCACTGAAAAAAGTGACATGACCATTTTTCACACTTACGACTGTTGCAGCATCCCCATGGTCACATGATCAAAATCCAGATGCTTGGCAATTGATTCACATTTATGACGGTTGCAGTGTCCCAGGGTCAAGGGATCTCTTTTTGAGACCTTCTGACAAGCAAAGTCAATGGGGAAGCCAGATTCACTTAACCAACATTTTATTAACTTAACAAATGGGATGATTCACTTAACAACTGTAGCAAGAAAAGTCATAAAATGGGGCTGTCTCCTTCTTGCTCACACAGCATATTGTTCCAAACAGTCCTCAACTCTCTCACATACTGACAGGATGCTAGCCAGATGAATACCGATGGATGCTGATA
This sequence comes from Pseudonaja textilis, assembly GCF_900518735.1. The sequence continues at coordinate 6,898,834 of NW_020769361.1, forward strand.
GGCAGAGGCAGAATTTGTTTTTCCTTATTTTCCTCTCCAAAAACTAAGCCTAACCACTTATTTTCATAGTGAAGTATGGGTATCAAGCTAGACTAGGATAACATAGTCCAACTGCTAAGTTTATACAGAAGTATAAATGTATCCCATTGAGGAAAGGAAAAAAGAAGCCTTGCCCTTTAAGGAATAGGCAAAGTTCTTTCCTTTTGTGGAGAAATGCAAAATGATTTGGTCAGCTGCTTGGAAGTCAGAATCAGTTTATTAATAGGAAGGCAGGTAAGAAATCTCACAGCACAGTTCCTAGGATTAATTGAATAAGTGAGTAGGAAAACCTCTCTTTTATACACTTCAGGTTCTTTGGTTTGTAGGTATGAATCTTTGAAGACTTTGATTTGTGTGTGTTGAATTCCTGTCTCTTTGAGATTGGGATCTTGGTTTTACGGTCCTGATCCTTTGTAATTGCTTGTTTGCTCACAGCTCAGCATTTTTGTTTTGTTTTGGAAAGATACTCAATCAATAAACAAGTACATCAAGATTTTTATGCATACCAATTCTTAATGAAAGACAGGTTGGACATAAATCTGTTCCAGCTTTCAGCACAATGCAAGCAAGAAGAATCGTTGGATGCATTCAATTGAAAACTATCATACTAATGAAAGAACACGCAGTATTAATTATATTATGTTGTGCTGACTGAACATTAAATACACAGCATGCCTTTTCTTTCTCGACAATGAAATGTAAATGGAGTATCTTTCCATGGAGATGATCTACTACTGACAAATTATGACAATTTATTTTCCTTCCCTCATTTGTTCTTTTTTAAAAAGGTTTTAAGTGATTCAAATTAAAAACATTTAAAACATATGAAAAATGATTGTAGGAATTGGGAATGCCTAGTCTAGAGAAAAGAAGGACTAGGAGTGACATAGTAACAGCGTTCCGATATTTGTCACAAAGATGAGGGTGTCAGTTCATTTTCCAAAGCCCCAGAAGGCAGGACAAGAAACAATTAATGGAAACTAATCAAGGAAAGAAGCAATCTGGAATTAAGGAGAAACTTTCTAACAGTGAGAACAATCAACCAATGGAACAGTTTGCCTTCAGAAGTTGTGGGTGCTTCATCACTGGAGGGTTTTAAGAAGAAGCTGGGCAGCCACTAGGCTGCAGTGGGTGGAGGGGTGGGAAAAATGCAAAATAAGCTATTCTGACAGGGGGGGAAATATCACCCCATAGCATTGCTCAAGTCAAAAAAGATGGTACAAAGAAACCATCAATTTTATTGGACAAGGGTTTTTAAGAGGAGTTTTAAAAGCAGTAAGATCTCTATGTGCAGAGATTTATAAAACTGAGTTAAACTTTGCCCTCGTTTATTTTCATCCCCGAGTCCAAGAAAGAGAAATATTTCTTTGTCCATCATGACTGACATTTGCATCCTACGAGGGTGATAGCCCTTGATTGGAGTTTTTTTTTTTTTTCAACACTGTTTTTCGTGAAGCCCCACCTCTCTCTTGCTTTTGCAAATAACTTGCATTTTGGATCCTAGGAATACAAGTGAGGTGTTATTTCCCCTGTTGGCTTCAGTAATGCAATCCACCAGTCTTCAGGCTGAGGCATGAAATGCAATAAACCTTCTGCTGTTCTAATTATTTTTTAATTGAAGAATGAAATCCTAACAGGATTTAAAATTGGGATTATCATATTGTAGCGCAATAGTCATTCTTTTGAGAAGTGGGTTAAACACAAGGCATATTAAATGTAAAAAATAATTAGAACAGCCATTGCTATTCCATTGCTAATCTGAGTGGAAACACAGATTAAGGTTTTATAGGACTAGGGCTTTAAAAGTTTCTACCTGTCAGCCTTTGCCTTAGTGACTATTTTCAGTGTTAATCCTCTTCCCTGTGTAACTCAAGATGTGGATTCATGTACACACCTTGCCAATTCTTCTGTCATGACACAAAACAGGACGCATAAGGAAACAACTTTTGAAAGAAAATGAACCTTTGTATGATACACAAATCTGAATCATACAGAGATTTATTTTCTTCCTGAAGACATTTCCCTGCATGTCCTCATTTCCTGCAATACTTAGGTGTGTATCCACAATGAAAATAAATTAAATTTAAAGTCTTGTTGAGATATTCATGCCCTTACAAAATCTAGGAATTCCTGCTGGTACTCTTTCTCAACTGTTTATAATTTTTAATGTATTGGTTTATTATGAATGAGCTATGTGGCACAGTGGTCAGAATGCAGTATTTCAGGCTAACTCTGATAACTGCCAGCAGTTCAATCCTAACTGGTTCAAGGCTGACTCATCCTTCCAGGACCCAAATTGTTGGGGACAATATGCTAAACCTCTTTGGGAGGGCTGTAATAAAGCACTGTGAAGCAGTATATAAGTCTAAATGCTATTGCTATTGTTATTTGTTAGATTTATACTTTTTCTTTCTTCCAGTAACTCAAATTTATTTTTTAGTACAGGTAGTCCTCCTGATTTTATGACTTTTTTGGCCACAGTTGTTAAACAAATCACTGCATTTTGTTAATGCAGTGATCATTAAGCAAATTTTACTTTCGCCATTTACTATGCTTATCAGAAGTCACCTGGGAAGGTCACAAATAGCATTTGCAATAGCACTTAGATTTCACAGTGCTTTACAGCCCTAAGTGGTTTACAGAGTCAGCATATTCCCCCCAACAATCTGGGTCCTCATTTTACCTACCTCAGAAGCTGAGTCAGCCTTGAGCCCAGGGATGGGATGCTACCTGTTTGGCCCAGTTCTATAGAACCAGTAGCTCCAAAGAGTAGCTGACACCGAACCAGTTCAGTGTTTGGCCCACCCGACCGCCCGGACTCTAGGCTGTCCCTGCTTTTAAGAAAGATTGCAAAATGGGGCAAAGTTCACTTAACAAATATTTCATTTAGCAACAGAAATTTGGGGCTAAATTATGGCTGTAAATCGAGAACTATATGTAATGACTGAAGTGTTTGAATTTTCATTTACTATCTGAAAGGCTTTTTCGACACCTGTTATTTTGATCCCATTCTGTCTCTATTCTTGGCCCTTAATGTGATATGAGATAGTCTGGACTGAGAAAGTATGACTGGCCCACTTAGGGATGTGGAAAAGAAATCAACCTTCCTTGCCAATCAATCTTCTTTCTGTTCCATGTCATTCAGATCTCATAATTTCCAGGGCAAAAGGTTGGAAATGACGTTAGGAAGAAAAGGTGAGGAGGTGTAAGAGACCCCTGGGTGACAAAGATTCAAATTAGCAAAAGATGCCAGTCTAAGAAAGGATAAAAATTCCTTTCAGGATATCACTCATTCCGTCCATTAGTAAATAAAACGTCCTTTCCCCAAAGAGATTACTGGGTCTATCTGAAACGCTGAAACTTTGCTTGTACAGTTCATTTGCTTTACAATTCATTTAGTGACTGTTTGAAGTTGCAACGGCACTGAAAACAGTGACATGACCGTTTTTCACACTTACAACCTTTGCAGCATCCCTATGGTCACATGATCAAAATTCTTGGCAACTGGTTCATATTTGCGACGGTCACAGTGTCCCCTTTTGCCACCTTCTGACGAGCAAAGTCAACGAAGAAGCCAGATTCACTTAACGACTGTGTGACTAAACTGCAGTGAATCACTTAACAACTGTGGCAAGATTTCACTTAAACAGGGCAAATTTCACTTAAAGTTTCATTTAGCAACCCAAATTTTGGGCTCGATTGTGGTCGTAATTCGAGGACTACCTGAACTGCGTTTTCCAAATAAACTTTTACCTCTGCTTCAAGCAGTTACCTGTCTTCTGCATTCTTTTTGTTATCCCGGTTTGTAACGAACCTCATTTCACCACCATGCAGAAAAAAAAGATGCCAAGATCCTAGAAAGTGTGCAGAGAAGAGCAGAAAAAAGATGATAAAGGGTATGGAGACTAATAAATGATATGACGAACCCAGGCCTGTCTAGCCTACCGAAAGGAAGGATTAGAGGTATGTGATAGCTGCCTTCCAGTACATGAGTGACTGTCACAAAGAATAGTAGATCCATCTATTCTGTAGGGCAGCAGAGGACAAGAAGTAATGGCTGAAAGTTTGTCAAAGAAAGATCCAACCTAGAAATAAGGAGAAATTTTCTGGCAGTGAGAGCAATTAATTAATAGAACAGCTTGCCTCCCAGAGTTATGAGTGTTCGATCAATGGAAGTTTCCAAGAATAGACTGGATAACCATTCGACTAGGATGCTCGCGAGGGTGAATGCAGGGTGTGTATGGATGCTCGGGGAGGGTGAAAAACAGGCCTCCTGGAAGTTCAGAAAGCCTGAAAATGGGCCTGTTTCCAGCTTCCAGAGAACCTCCGGAGCCTGGGGAGGCCGTTTTCACCCTCCTGGAGACTCTAGGAAAGCCTCCAGAGCCCAGAGAGCGCAAAAATACTCTCTCGCTGGAGGCTGACTAGGCCACGCCCACCATGGCCACACCCACCCAGCAACCGGGCAGAGAACCCTTTGCTAGAATTTTTGAAGCCCACCCCTGACTAGAAGACTTCCGAGGACCTTCTAGCCCTATGAATCTATGATTCTAGCACATACTGTCATCCTGACCAGGGACAGCGGTGAAGACAGGGCTGGCCCCTCTTCTGGTTGTTTAAAAAAAACAAAATAGCTGGACTGTATTAACTAACTTCCCCTTTCTTGTTACAGATAAGGGAGTGAATAGTTTAAAAATAATTCAAAAATCATTGTGGGCTCCGTTATAGTCATAGGTCATGGACCACCAGTATACCTCCTCACAACAACAGGGAGAAGTAAAGGAGAGGGAGGGAGGGAGAGAGAGAGAGAGAGGTTTCTGTTACAAAGGAATGATTTAAACCTGGTTTCCTCGATGTCAATCCAACATCTTATCTTCTATCCCACACTGGCTCTCTCAACCTAAGGAATACCACTTTTTATAAACATACTGTTGTGGTCTGATGGTAGCCTGCAGAGATGGCAGCAGAGTCGACAGTGGGGAGGAACATTGGCCAGTCTGAGAGTCTGGGGAGGACTCAGATGAGGGTCCTGCATCCAACACAGAGATGAGGCCGAGGCCAACTGGGAGTTATGTGCTGACTCCGGAGCCTCCAAAATCTGACAGCAACGAGGCAGAAAAACGGGAGGGGGGGGGCTGTTCCCACTGTACACATGCACATAGCTGCCAGAAGGCAAGAACAGTTAAGACAAAAGAGGTGACTTGGGAGTAAGGCTTGGAGGTGATTGTCCCCTCCCATAAGACATAAAGGAAGAGCAAAAGGACATGAGCCTTTGCAGGAAGCAACTTTGTTTGTACTGGTCGGTTTAAAACCTGAAGCTCTGTGTTGAATTTGTGCTCTGTTTGGCCTTGTATAACTAATTTAGTCGTTGGCAGCATTTCAAGAAAGATAAAGGTGCGTGCTTATCAGCCTTATCCCGAAGGACTTCCCTGGGACTCTTTACAAACTGTTTGAGACTCATTATGGGCTGTGAATGAATAAAATTCACAGCCATTGAAATAAAGAAAAAGGGTTTGGGGGCTAACGTGTTTGTTAGTATCTCAAGAAGCCTTGGTCAGAACACATACACATTTCAGAACTTTCACATCTTTTCCTTTCTTATTAGATTTATTTGTCCACAACATGTTCCAAAATTTAACACTTCTAGTAAAAATGTAGCCATTCATATGTATTTATTTATATATATATATATGATGAGTACTTACATGTATGGTATTCAGCTTTGTTTGGATATATATATATATAAAACTCATGAAAGAAGATGGAAGATGGCAAAGATGGCAAAGAACAAGGAATACTATTCTTGAAAATACAGAACTTGAAAAGGCAAGTTTTGGGGGCAGCTAGTAGAAGGATTATTATTATTATTATTATTATTTGTCACTGTTCACACATATCACCGGTGGCACCGGAATATCTTCACAAGTCGTAAGAGGAGGCAGGACAGGCAAACAACTACATTGACGATGGCTGTGAAGATCAACCCCCACAAGGCTACTTTCTTGTCCACTTGGCCCAGCATGACACATTCAAGAACTGGGGGACAGGCCTGTCTCTCCAGAAGACACCGGAAGGTCGTTTCAGACACCAACGGAATCTGCAGAGCAATTACAACCCAGAGGAATATCAACTCCATTACCAGGACAAAAATCACCAGAAAAGCAGATGCTGCTAAGTGCCAGGTAGACAGAGTAGAAATCTTGGCATCGGATGCAGCTACATTTCTTTCTGAGGTGGCTTCTTTGAGAGAGGGATGCAATTCCGTAGCCGCCATAGCATAATTGACATCATCAGGGTTTGCTTGCTTTTCCTCTGCTGCCCTTGTAGCTTTTTTCTGGTGCTTGGATACAACACTTATGAGCCCCATAAACCCCACGGGGAATAGGCCAAGCAAAAAGCCAAGCCCCCATACTGAAGAGATGGGAGAAGAGAAGTGTTGGTTGAAGCAGAGAGCTTGACAAAAAGGCTGAAGATGTTCCTCCATTGTTGTCTTCGTCCAGTTACAGACCAGGTCTGCCTTTGCAGAAGACCAGGGGTCATTGGCTAGTAGGAGGGCCACCAGGCGTAGGCCCAAGAGGAGGTACCATGGGGCCAGGCCAAGACCATCAGAGTTTCCTCCAGGGAGCATCATAGTTGGCTGAAACAGTCGGGCCAGACCGGTAACCAAAGCCGCCATCTATGGAGACAAGAGAAGGGATAAGAGAGAAATAAATCTAATTCAGGAGGCCATTTCTCCCTTCCTTCCTTCTTTCCCTCCCTCCTTCCTCCCTCCCTCCTTCCTTCCTTCTCTCCTTTCCATTGTCCCTCCCTCCTTCTCTCCCTCCCTCCCTGTCCCTTCTTTCCATTTTCCCTCCCTCCCTTTCCCCCTTCCTTCTACTCCTTCCTTCTCTCCTTCCTTCCTTCATCCCTCCCTCCCTCCCTTCCTTCTACTTCCTTCTTTTCTTCTTTCCTTCCTTCCTCCCTCCCTTCCATCCATCCACTCCTTCCTTCCGTTCTTCCCACTCTACTTTTGGTCAGTTGATGGAAATCATTTTCACTGTGATTGGCTAAGTCTTTCCTTCCTTCCTTCCTTCCTTCCTTCCTTCCTTCCTTCCTTCCTTC
>NW_020769361.1:6905980-6919799 GCF_900518735.1 Pseudonaja textilis
TTCCTTCCTTCCTTCCTTCCTTCCTTCCTTCCTTCCTTCCTTCCTTCTCCTCTCTCCATCCCTCCCTCCTAAATAGATTCCAAGTATGCAAGCATGACAGTGCACAAAAGAGATAGGTCACTATAAAATGAATTTTTATGAGTTGATTTCAAACTGCTCACATGAGATTGGGAGGTGGAAGCACTGTTTATGAGTGAAAATGACCACACTCTGCCTGAACGGAGAGTGAAATGGTCATAGCATTTGGTGTCCCATGGAATCTTCTTTCACGGAAGATGAAGAATGGGATGAGTTTGTAACTTATAGTTACAAATCAGGATCAAGGTTAAAGAAGGGAGGGGGGAACTAAGTGAAGCAAAACAAGAGAAGAGGAGAATCGACAAGGTTCATTGAAGCCCTGCTTGTTCTTTAGTAGCCGCTGGTTCTCTTTCAGGATTTCTGCTGCTCAAGTAACGGAGGCACAAATTCGACAAGTGGGATTTTTCCAAACATTTGGAGAAAATTCCACTTGCTGGATCCCAGCAAAGTTCTTCATATTGAGAAACTGAACTGCAGGATGGATGGGTGGATGGATGGATGGAAGAGGAAGGAAGGAAGGAAGGAAGGAAGGAAGGAAGGAAGGAAGGAAGGAAGGAAGGAAGGAAGGAAGAAGGATTTAGTCAATCAAAATCAACTGAATTCCTTCAATTGACCAAAAGTAGAATGGGAAGAACATTATCCAATCACTGCACCATCCCCTGAGCTACCGCTGTACATGAAATAAAGAAAAAACCCCACAGTCCTTCTCTATACAAAAAGTAAATAACCTAAATTGTTTGTACTTCCCTAAACACCACTTTTTTCAGGACATGCACCTCTCTGTGTTTGTTGGGTACTTTCTGACAAACACAGTCTACTTAATATGACAAGAAGTTATCTGAGGGAAAGTGAATGATAAAATGTGTAAATAAAAATACTGAAATCTTAGCAAAGTTTTATTCCTCGGATGCATTAAAACTGCCTGAAATTAGTGAAGGTAAACTATTAATTTATGACTAGAGACCAAATCATGAAAAATGTACTAGAGGAAGCAGGTGATACAGGAAGATTAGTAGTAATATTCTAATGGGTTCATACAGGTAGTCATCAACTTATGACCATGACTGAGCCCAAAATTTCTGTTGCTAAGCAAGACAGTTGTTGAGTGAATTTTTCCCCATTTGCCACAATTGCAGTGATTCACGTAACACAAAAAGTTATAAAACAGGGCAAAACTCACTTAACAACTGTCTTGCTTAGCAACTGAAATTTTTGACTCAAAATTGGCATTTGGCTGCCAATTTTGCTGAATTTTACATCTTCCGCTTGTAGAATAACAGTAAATAAAATGATAATGGATAATTGCACAAGGCTTTGAGGCTGCACAAAGCTAGGAGCTGTTTACATGAAAGAACCAAAAATGCAGATGTTGCAGATTTTCAGTTTTAATGAATTTCCTTTCTCTCCTCCTCCTTTCCTTCTCCACTTTTTTAGGACAAAGTAAATGAAAATACAAAAGGATTGCAAGTAGTCTAGACTCGTTTCCCACTAAAGAGAGAAAGTGATAGAAAGGAGAAAAGCAGCCCCTTTGCAAAATTAAAACTTGGGGCAGGATTTAGGAGACAGTCCAAGAACATAGCTTGGCTTTGGGGTTGGTTTGTGAACAATCTCAAAATTTACAATAATTGCCAACCCAACTTTCTTGCCTTTAACCCATTCAATCATAAGAGGAATTCTGGGTCAGCAAAGATCTCCTTGAATTAAAAGCGTGCATGTGAAATTTTTCTCTTTACTGTCCCTCCTTCCTGTGCCCTCCTTCTTTTCCTCTGCTTTTGTCCAACAATTCTCCTAATATGCAGTCAAACCTTTTACATTGTGAAATTTCCCTGCCTTAGAACATCAAGTTCTTACCTTTACTCTTTTCTCGGTGTCTTTCCTTCCACCTTCTTAGGCTTCTTCACTTTCTTGCATGGGCCATCTGTCTGGTACTTCAAAATAGAAGAAGTATATATTTTTGTTTCAGATTATCCAAATTAGGATGGGCTGCTTAGTGAGTAGTGGAAAGCTGAACTGAAACTACCTTCTCCAAGTAAGAATAGCTGCTGTCCCCATCCAGCTGCACACTGGAGGTTGCCACTTCCCCACAAAGAGACATGAACAAAGAACAATGCAACTTCATTCATTGGACGCCTTCTCTCTTGCGAGCTTTTATATGCTGTGTTTTTTCTATCAGTGGCCTTCCCATGTCCAGCCCAGGGATGGAAGGGATGAGCTAAGACCCCGGAGAGTCTGTTTTCCTCCCTTTTACAGATGCTTCCCAGGAACAGATCCAAAATAAGTGTCTAACGAAAGCAAAAGATGTGCCAGGTTTCACAGAATAATGGCTACAGATCACAAACAGTGAGAATGCCGATACGGCCTGTGGTGTAAGTATCTCTCCTTCCCCTGAACTAAAGGCAGGCTTAACAGAGTAAGAGAATAACAGAGCTGGAAGGGACCTTGGAGGTCTTCTAGTCTAATCCCATGCTCAAGCAGGAAATCTTGTATCATCCCAGAGAAATGTTTGTCCATTCTCTTATTTAAAACCCCCAGAGCACCCACAACTTCTGAAGGCAAGCCATTCCACTGATAAATCGTTCTAACTGTTAGGAAATATCTCCTTAGTTCTGTTGGAAGAATTATCCTTCTGGGTTCAGTTCCCAGTGGGGAAAAAGATACTGGAAGCATGGAAGCTGTTTGGGAAGATGGTTTAATGGTGGACAGGACCACATGGCTTGGAGCTCCAAAGTGAAAAGAGAAGATCAAAAAGGGCTGATATGCTGAGAGTGCCTGGGTTTTATAACCTTTGTTGGGATTTGAATTGGAGCTTGTACTCTGATTGGTTGTCAGACTCCCATGGGGCCATGCAGGGGCAACTCTATAGGCTGCCCTGAGTCCCAGGCTTGGTTGAGCCTTGCTGGATGATGATGCACTAAAAGGGCTTTGGGCAATTGCTGTCGCCTTACCTGGAGATCTTTGTTATGTAAAGTATTCTGGCCCAGGCCTTAATGGCCCACCCATTAACAAAGGTGGGGGTGAGCTTCTGCTTCTGAGGTGAGTTTCTGCTTCTGAGTTTTTACTCTTTTTAGGGGAAATATTCTGCCTTTTTAATATTTCCTAGGATATTTCAATTTTCTAAGAGAGGGGTGGGTGCTAAATTCCTATAGTTCTAGGTTGTTTCTTGATTAGTTTTCATCCATCCATCACTTCTTGTCCTGCCTTCAGGTGCTTTGGAGAATAGGTTGACCACCCCTCTTCTTGTGGCAGCCCCTCCAATATTGGAACACTGCTATCATGTGACCCCTTGACCTTCTTTTCATTAAAGTAGATATACCCAGTTCCTGCAACCATTCTTCATGTGTTTTGGCCTCCAGTCCCCTAATCATCTTTGTTGCTCTTCTCTCCACTCTTTCTAGAGTCCTGATACCTTTTTTTATATCATGGTGACCAAAAGTGGACATAGTATTCCAAGTGTGCCCTTACCGAGGCATTATAAAGTGGTATAAACACTTCACATGATCTTGATTCTATCCCAGCCTAGGACTGCATTAGCTTTTTTTTTTTTTGCTGGCTCATATTTAAGTGATTGTCCACCAGGACTCCAGATCCCTTTCACAGATGCTGCTACTGAGCCAGGTACCACCTATACCTGTTTATTTGTTTCATGTCCTAATCTATGTCCCATCAGACAGAAATGACAAAAAATGCATGACTGTGGCATTGTGGTAGATACTAGAACACAAATGGTATGATGAAGTCACTGTGTATCATTTTCAGTACTGCAATTAACATCGGGATTTCTGCTTGCAAGTGGTTGGCTTTGTTTCAACTCCAAGTCCGCATTCTCAATACAAGTCATGTGATACATGTGAAAATAACAACTTCTGGTCCTTTGCTCAGGGTCGTCCATAATATATAGCACTTAGACTTATATACTACTTTATAGTGCTTTACAGCCCTTTCTAAGCAGTTTTACAGAGTCATCATATTGCCCCTAACAAGTTGGGTCCTCATTTTACCCACCTCGGAAGGATGAAAGTTTGAGTAAACCTTGAGCCTGGTGGGACTTGAACTGCCAAATTGTAGGCAGTGGGCTGCAGAAGTAGCTTGCGGTACTAACCACTGTGCCACAGAAGCTCCTATATGCTGCAGAACAGAAAAGCCATATTCTCTGATAACTTACTTGAGTGTATTTTTTGCATATCCTGCCTTGTGACACAACAGGGATGTGTATGAATACAACTGCATCAGCTGTCCGTTCCCCAAAACCTTAGTCCAAGTTCTGACTCAAAGCTAGAAGATGGGATCCAAGGCCTGACTCTCCAGAAAAGGAGGCGGAAAAGGAGAAAGAGAAAAGGGAGGATGAGGAAAAGAAAGAAAGAGTTACAGAGATTTGAAGTGATATGGTTTTAAGTACCTCTGAGTATGTCAGTTTTCTCCTCACATAGAGCCCTCATTTGGTGCCCTCCAGATGCATTGAACCATGGAGCATGTCCTTGAAACATGCAATGAACCTTTCAACAATTAAATGAGGGAGGCAGGAATGGGAATCTTGAGGGCCCTCACCCACCCATAACAATTTATGTTGGCTTCACCCATCTTTCTTTCCACTTCTCCAGTAAGCTCCATTTATAAACTGTGTCGTAGCCACACACACTGGGAACAATAAAGCTCTGAACCACACTGTTTTCCAAGGAGATTTCAACGAACAAGGCATTTAAAACTGACCCTGTCTATTGGAGGAGCCATTCCTTTGCAGGAAAATATGCATTGGACAAAGAGAATTCAATACAAGACAATGAACCACGGCTTAGTGTGTGGAAAGTAGAGAAACATAAGCCCCAGGATGTGGCTGCAAAATAATAATAAAAAATAGGTTTTTCTGGAACTTTTATTCAATGATCTCGCAGATGCAATTACAATGAGGAGAGAAATCAGATCCTAGAATGGAAGCTGCTTAACAATTTGCATGCAGGTTTCAACAGGTCCACGAGGTGGCAGTTCCCATATTTCCATAGGTTATTCTTTGATGCTTCTTCAGAACAGATTGTTTATGAATGTTATCTTCCGTGTCATGACAAATGTTTGCCTCTTTGCTGAAAGATTGTGGTTAACACAGCCTAGATGCTGCCAGATTCCATATATCATTCTGGAAGCATTTTACGCAAAAAGCCACATGCCACCAATCAGAGTGGGACTGGCACCCCAAAACAAACCCACAGCTCAAGAAAGAGACATGGTGATAGAGATCGGGACAGGGGGGCATGTTCAACTGCTATTCCTAAATGTGCTCCAGGGAGTTTGCCAGATGATAGGGGTCAGGAAATCTATCTGCTCACGCCTTTCTACTCTTGACCTCTTGAGACAAGAAGTCTCAGTCAAACCACTATCAGTCTTCCATCCTGGAGTCCATTGGGGAGGAAGTGGTGACCTCATGAACTCAAATGGTTTAAATGTTCTATATGCTGCTCAGTTTGCAGTTTGAGATGTCACTGAACGGCTAAGACATGCAGATAAGTTATAGTTATTGTCTGAACTTGAGACATGCAGATAAGTTATAGTCATGTTGGTTACCTGGCATTTTCCACCCCCCGTTCAAGCAGGAAACTCTATACCATTTCAGACAAGCGATTGTCCAGTCTCTTTATGGGAAGTACATCCCAAAAGGACAGTGCCAAGAAACTCAGCCTTTCCCCCTTTAAGAAAACCAAGAATCATCAGCTGAAAGAAAAAACTCCGAGCAGCTCTGCTAACACAGCTGACAATAGAAACACTTAAGCAGAGCCATTAAGATGAGGAGAATCAGGCTAAAAATAACTCACCAAGGCAAATCCAGAACTCCCCTTTTTCCTGCCCCTGACAAGATTAGCCCCCCAGGGTTGGAAAGACAAAGGTCCTGGAACAGGATTAACCCATTAAGGCAGGGAGACAGGATCCAGAGCAATCACTTTAACTAGAGGCACACAAATAACCCTATCAAGCTGCAGGAGCTTCAAAGGGAAATTAATTATAAAAGGTTCAGAGTCAGATCCTGCAATGTGCTTGCAACCCAAATCCTCCAACCATTCTTCACGTTTTTGTCTCCAGGCCTTTAATCATCTTAGCTGCTCTTCTCTGCACTTTTTCCAAAGTTTCAGCATCTTTTTTGTAATGTGATAACCAAAACTGGATGCAGTATTCCAGGTGTGGCCTTACTAAGGCTTTACAAAGCAGTACTAATATTTCACATGACTTTAATTCTATGCCTGTTTATACAACCAAGGATTGTATTAGCTTTTGTGGTTGTTGCCACGCATTGCTGGCTCATGTTTAAAGGATCATCCAGTAGGACTCCAAGATCCCTTTCACAGTTATTGTTTCTGAGCCAGGTTTTAGCTGTTTTGTTCTGGTGAGATAGTAGGGCTGGACTGGGAGGCCTGGGGGTCAGTAGTCATCATCTCCAGTAAAGGTCACTTCTCCGGTAGTGATTTCTTATCTAATCATGTGATGCTCCTCATCAGACACTGGATCTTATAGTAGTGACTAGACCAGTGGTAGTATTCAGCAGGTTCTGACCAATTCTGGAGAACCGGTAGTGGAAATTTTCAGTAGTTCGGGGAACCGGCAAATACCACCTCTGACTGAGAGATTTTACAGTATCCTTCCCTGATACCAAACCACACCCACAGAACTGGTAGTAAAAATTTTTGAATCCCACCACTGGATTAGCTGCCATTTGAGAGCCTATACAGGATGAAAAGAAGATTTTCCCCAACTAATAAAATACAATGCCTAATTGGATCAATGGCCTAGATATTAATAAGCGAACACTTATTCCATTCTCATTAACTAATATGTTTCAAAATGTAAACTATAACTTATATATAGCTTCTTGAATTCCTCGTACCTTACAAAATTGACTACGTATTCCATCATACATGTATTATTGCATTATGTGCTCCTTTTATATATATTTTACTACTGTTATCCATGTACTCTATGCCACATGCTAAATCAATATTCTAATCATCTTTGAGGCATTGTTACACTTATTCCCATTATTCCCAAAGTCCTCTGTCCTCTGGAATAGCATCCCCTTCCCTCCCAGAATTTCCTACAGTCTGGATCCTGATTGCTTCCTGCAGGTGTTAGAGAACCAGGATATTTCTCCAGGCATAGAACTAGGATGTTGGGGGAACTCCATTTTATGTGGGTTTTGTGTTCCTTGGAGAGACAGGCTATGGGTCCCAAGACCAATTTATATTTAAATTATTTTCTGCTCATTTGATGTCTATTGTGGGAATCAATCCTATGCTAGTAATGCGTCTGCACACGCACATGCGTGCGCACACACACACACACACACACACACACACACACACACACACACTGAGCCAGTCCCTCTCTCTCAGCCCTACAAAGCAGGCAATGGCTAACAATTCTGGAAGAAAAAAAATAACTTGTCCAGAAAACTTCAGGGGCTTCTCAAGGCAGTCAACGAAAAGTTAAAAACATACATACATACATACATACATACATACATACATACATACATACATACTTCCCATATTTGGTTTAAAATAAAGCGGGATTCAAAAACTGATCAGCAGGTGGCGCTAAAGGCCCTCTCATAGGGGCCATGGGGAAATGCTCAAGATATGGCAACGGGAGAAAGAGAAATTATAACTGGAAGAAGTGGGAGAGATCCCGCTTCCCCAACCCCACTTTAAGCTCCCTTTAGCACGCAGGGACTGGCGTGGGCAGGGATTGATGTCGCTGATAGAGTGATGGTGGCCTGTCCTGATTTGGGTGTCCAGCAGCAGAGGAGGCTAATTCCCAATTATCCAGATAGAAATGTTTGGAAGTCGCCAGGCAGTGGAATAGGTGCTCAGTCTTCTGAAACCACACTGGCTGAGGTTCAAAAGCCTCAATTAAAGAGATGCTGTGTGAAGAGTGAAACATTCCACAAACTAGATCTTTCTAGCTACCTTATCCAGTCTCCATCACATAAACCTACACCTGGTTAACTCGGCTATCCTCGATAGGAACAATGAGGTCCAGAATTGGCAAGGCCGATGGGAATTAAGAGTCTAAACCACATCTGGGAAGCCCCAGGCACCTCATATCTCTACCCATCCATCTTCGGCCTGTCAGTGTCACAGTTGGCGGCATTTAATGGTTACTTAAAAGACAAAAGCACTTCCCAGAACACAGTGTGCATTTTAACCGGATATTTTTAATTGCTCCTGGGCCCTGTGAGAGAGGACTTCAAATCTTATCCTCCGCTGAGTCACATGCCTGGAGTGAAGGGTAACTAATGGGAGGGCTGGGCCTTGCCAGATGGCTGCAACAGTTTGGCAACCAGCCTCGCCTCTCTGTCACCAGGGAATTTCTAAGGTTGCACAACTCCCTGCTAGTGAGTTCCTGTGTATTGAAAGCTTGGGCATTCCTGCATTGTGGTATGAAGTCAGCAAAGGAAAGGCAAAGAAATATATCCCTAACAATTAGAAGTGTGAGGCTGTATGTGACCTTCCTGGACAACGGGGGGGCAAAGGAGGGGAATTCACCAAGACTAAAGAGGATAGCCCTTGGGGGAGCGGGGAGCGAAGGAGGGGAGACCACTCAGAGTGAGTGAAGGGAGTCCATTGAACATAAGTTGATCAGCACAGAACTAAAATGGTACGTCAGTCACCTCATGGGAGGGATGGAACCTCACAATATGGAAAGCTGGCAGGTGATCCTCTACTTACGATCACAACTGAGCCCAACGTTTCTGTTGCTAAGTGAGAATTTGTGAATAGAATAGAATAGAATAGAATAGAATAGAATAGAATAGAATAGAATAGAATAGAATAGAATAGAACAGAACAGAATTCTTTATTGGCCAAGTGTGACTGGACACACAAGGAATTTGTCTTTGGTGCAAATGCTCTCAGTATACATAAAGAAAAAATAAAATACATCGGCCTTTCTTGCTACTGTTGTTAAGTGAATCACTCCAGTTGTTAAGTTAGTAAGATGGTTGTTGTGAATCTGGCTTCCCCGTTGATTTTGCTTGTGAGAAGGTCGCAAATGATGATCAGAGCATCTGAATGTAAATCACATGACCATGAGGATGCTGCAAGGGTCATAAGCGTGAAAATCAGTTATAAGTCACTTTTTTCAGTGTCATTGTAACTTTGAACAGTCATTAAATGAACTGTTGCTAAGTCAAGGACTACCTGTATCTATAATACTGCAGTATAGTATTATTACTTCCCCCTTTAATTGGTGGTATTAATATTATTATGATTTGTCACACAGTCAGCCAGATGTTCAGACTGAATTGTTCTAGCTGATGCTTTGCATGTATACTTAATGCTTCTGTACCAGATTCAAATTCTTTGCATGTCTAATCATACTTGGCCAAATAAAGTAGTCAACTCAATTCAGCTGAATTGGCAATTTTAAGAAATATAGCTTTCAAATCCCAACATGCTGGTTGAAGAATTCTGGGACATGTAGTCCACACAGCATAAAGTTTTCAAGTTTGAAAAATAGTGATCTACTGTCTATCATGCTTTTAGGCCAGCCACACAGAATCCTGACTTTGCTATAATTATGCACAAGATGGCAAAAGCGCAGGAGGAATGCCAAATAAGTCATAAGTGGCAAAGGGTGTTTCTGGGAGGCTGATCTGTGCCCACAACATTCAATGTCTAAAACAGAAATTACTTTGAAATCCCTATCATGTCTCCTGCTAAAGCAACTTTGCCTCCAGATAAGTAAATCTCCCATATCCTTTATTTAAAATTTATAACATTTCAACCTGGCCTGTCCATAGGGAAGCTAGAAAACCCGTTTCTCCTCTTTCCCTTTAAAAACTCTTTCCCAGTCTGTTGCATGACTCTGCCCCGCTGCTTTCTTGCAGTCTAGACAGTTCCAAAAGTATCCAATTATTATGTCTCCAAGCTTCCTTGGTTTTAATTTCCAAAATGTCCTCTTTCTGCCCCCACTCCGGTGGATCTACTCCAAAACCTCAGCACTTGGACTGACCCAAAATCAAGCATCTCTCAGTACAATCTGTATGTTGAAAAAGCACTTTCTTTTAATATCTATCCAATCTCTATATGTCAGATTCTACATTCTCCTCCCCTTTCCAAAGCATTTAAAAATAAAACCTCTCTTGAGTTCCATCCATGTTGACCACAAGGACAAGTCCCTATGATTTTCTTGGAGCAATATTGTATAGCTAGTCCTTGACTTATGACCACAACTGAGCCCAAAGTTTCTGTTGCTAAGTGAAACTTTTGTCAAGTGAGTTTTGCCCCATTTTACGACCTTTCTTGCTCCAGTTGTCAAGTGAATCACTGCAGTTGTTAAATTAGTGCTGTAAATTGAATCTGGCTTCCCCCATTGATTTCGGTTCTCAGAATGCTGCAAATGGTGATGCATCATCCAGGGACACTGCGACCATCATAAATATGAGCCAGTTGCCAAGTGCCCAGAGGTGACCATGGGGATGCTGCAAAGTTTTCCTAAGTATGAAAAACTAGATCACTTTTTTCAGTGCCCTTATACCTTTGAGCGGTCACTAAAAGAAAGGTTGTAAGTTGAGGACTATCTTCACAGAAGCAATTCACAACTATCTTCTTCTGCTGTGATTTCAGCAACTTCCCAATCTTCTTGGGCTTTCCTGTTGGTATCCCATCCAGTAGAAAAAGAGACGAGACAAGACTGGCAATTGCCATCTCCTACAACATGCATACAAACATCCACATTTTCGTGATGGGCTGGATTACAGTACCCATCCTTCTGCAAGCACTGGCTGTGGCTGATGGGAACAATATGTTCCGGAAGACACAAGAGTATGGCAGAATACAACAATGCATTTACCAGACCAAAGATCACAAAAGAGGCATTACCCCCACTAAAATGGTTTCAGAAATTATGACAAGTTTTCGAAGTTCACAGGAATTTAATATATTTCTTGCATGATACATATTTAAACCATGCACGTAGTTGGCCTGAGAGATTCCCCCGCTTCTCCTCTCACACCACCAGAGCCCAAGGTCACAGACTGAAACCAAATGCAGGGACCTTCTGCACACCACCCAGGATGGCAGCCAATAGCCAGAGTGTTAAAAGGGAACTGGACAGGATTAGGGACAAGCTGTCCATGGCTTCTACCATTACTGGTGGGACAGCCAGGTTGGTCCAGTAGTGCTTAAATTGCTGGTCTAGAAACCAAGAAACAATGAGTTCTCGGCATGAAAGGCGCCTCAGTGAGTTTGGACCTTCCCCCAATCCACCTCGCAGGGTTGTTGTGGGAAAAATGGAAAGAGCGAGCATCTTGTACCCCTGCCCTGAGTTATACAAAATAAAGGTGGGAAATGAAACAATAAACATATAAATAAATAAATCAGGATAGTACCATGTCCATTACAAGGCATAGCAAACCCTGAATGACTGCCTGGGTAAAAACTTCAGAGCAAATTCGTCAGTATCTATGAGATACAATTTTCTATTATTATATTAATGATATTATGTTATATTACTTCATATTATATTATAATTATATTATTTCATATTATATATATTGTTTCATATTATTGTTTTTGTTGTTGACATAAAGTCCTCCAGATTGCGTGGACTGGATTTGGTACAGCACTTTTAACGATGAGAATCTTGGATAGTTAAAGTGACCCATATTAAATTGCTGGTCCAAATCCTGCAACTTTTTGTAAATTACAATTATTATTATTATTATGGCTGGTGGCTTCAAAACACCTCGCTGGAAACACGAAAAGAAAAGCCCTAACGGTGGAAAGCGGCCCGTTCCAGAAGGGCCACAGGATTTCCAGCCCAGCGGGACTTCCGAGAAACCGGGTCAGGCCAAAGCTCGAGTCCCCCCGCTCCCTGTCGCCGCCTCCCCCGCCTTCCCTTTCCCCAGCCGGGCCGTTTCCTTCCCTGCACTGACTCCGTCCTGCTCACCCTTCTCCCCCGCCCGCCGCCCCCCGCACCTCCCCCGCAGATCAAAGGACTGAACGCGGAGCTCTGGCCGCGCGCCCGCCAATCCCCGAGTGCGGGGGCGTCTCTCGCCGGGAGCCGGGCCGGGCCGGGCCGGGGAGAGTTTCCAGCACTGAGTCAGAGAGCGAAGCTGACGGTCAGTCGCTCGCGATCCGACATCCTCGGCAGCGGCGAAGCAGCAGCAGCAGCAGCAGCAGCAGCAAGACCTACCTGCGATGCTTACCTGGGGAGTCATCCTAGGGCTCTTGCCCGTGTTGCTGGGTTCCGCCCGGGGAGACCTCATCGCAGGTAAATGGGGATCAGGGAGCATTTAGGACGGGGAGTTGTAGGGGGGGGAGTCCCTTTATCTCTCAGCAAACTTTTCAACAACTGAGGAGTCGGTGGGGAGCAAATAGGGGTGGCTTTTCAGGGTTGGGACGGGAAGGTGCCGGGAAGCTCTCTCTACCTGTTGAATTGCCGCCTTTGACCGCTCGCGGTCCCCCGTCCCGTCCCCGGTGCTGTTTGAAGCGACATTGGGAAAGGGGCTCGGGAGGGATGAGGAAGAGCCGGCAGATGGAGATAAAACAGAGGAGGGGGAGGCTGACGGAAGAATGAATGAGGCTAGGAACGAACGAACGAACGAACGAACGAATGAATGAATGAACGAATGTAGTTTGTCTGGATCCCTTTTTATGATTGACCGCTTATCAGGAGCCCCGGCCGTGGCTGCCCTCCGTGTAGAAAACGTGGAATGAAAACCTCGCAGCGATTTTTAAACGGACAAATGTGCCGGCTTCCCAGTAATCCAACTTTCTAGTAGCCACCTGTGTCGGTAGATGCTGGGGAGCGTCCTGCATAAGCATGGTGCGTTCACACATGACGCTAAGGGGAAAGATTTAGATCTGCGAACCCTCCAAGGAGGAGGGAGAGATTCAATACAAAGTCGGCGCGGTCATCTTCTCAAGATTAACAATGACTCCCTGCAGTTTTTCGGCAAGTACAAACTTTTATCGCGGCTCCGTTACTTCTCAGCACTGAACCCGTTGAATCTTTTAGCTGAGAAGGAGCAGCTAACCCAACGATGCCGGCTAGGTGATTTACGCAAACTACAGTATAGTGAAAAGAACTGTTTTTATATTAAAGTAAATGTCACTTTAAAATGTTGCAAGTCTCCCCTCTCCCCGATAACCCACCTCATAGGGTTGTCGTGAGAAGATAGGAGTAGGAAAGAGTATTACATATGTTCACCGCCTTGACTTATTTATAAAGTAATAAAAGCGGGATAAAAGAAAAAAAATCTGAATAAATGAATAGAATCACATAGTTCACTCCGACTAAGCAGTCTGCACATGCTTAGCGGCGCTTTCTTAACAGCTTGCAAATTGCGGTTCAGTTAAACCCCGCCCCTCCCCGAGAAATCAATCACACCGAACTTGTCAGGAGTGGGATGTTTATGAATGCAAGGCCCCGCCCCGCCCGGCCCTGCCTCTTTCCTATTGGCGGACTTTTCCGGGTGAAAGTCTCAGGGGCGTCTCACTCCTCCGGCAAGTGAAGAAAAGCGGGGCCGGCTGAGCGGTCTGACGTCGGCGTCATGCGACCCGCACTGAGTCATTCGCCCGCTCGGCTTCTGGGCTCAGCGCCATCTGGTTGCCTGCTCGCTCGAGGCATGTTTTATCAATGAAGTCATTTAAAAGTGAGGGACGTGATGGCGGGTGGGGGGGGGGGGGGGGGGGGCGGCTCTTTGCCAGGCCCATCCCCCATCTGGTGATGTGATGATACCCTCCCTGAGTTGACC
>NW_020769361.1:6919899-6947485 GCF_900518735.1 Pseudonaja textilis
CCCCCCCCCATTTATGCATCTTATTTTGTTTCCCTATTTTCACCCAACTGATAATGCTTCTCATGACCCAAGTCTTTTCTTTCTTTCTTCCTTCCACCCTCTCTCTCTCTCCCTCCTTCCTTGGTTCATGAATTTTTAGGAGAGCACCTATGACTGCAAACATGCTGGATCTCAATTGCCATAACCCTAGGAAGCCAGGGACTTGGAATTGGAATCCAACATACCTGCAAGGGGGCAGAATCAGAAATACCAGAACTGTGGTTAACTTCATTGTGCTTTAGGGAGGCAGAAACTTCCTGATGCTGTTTGTGTGAAAAAGAGGATGGGTGAACTCTCAACTTCCTTTCTGATTTTTTTTTCCGTCCTCAGAAACTAACTGTCCCGGCGGCCAGTCCTGGAGTCCCGACTTGGAAAAGTGCATGGATTGCTCAGTGTGTCAACGTCAAAACAAGAACGATTTTTGCTCTACCTGTGAGTGGCTCCTAACTTTGCCTAGCAGCGTGGCGGAGCGTGTATGTCTTTGGCATTGCCAGGATAGCCTCTGGAGCCCTCCGGGAGAAAGGATGAATGGTTGGATGTTCAGCTACAACATATGATTCTTCGGGGTTGAATGTTCAGATAGTGAAACGGTTGAGAGCAGGCCCAGCCTGGGACATTTTGCCTCTGAGCCCAAAGTCAAGATGCTGCTTCGTATCATTGCATATTCAGAAGCCAATATCAATTAAATCAATTTGGAGATAGGATCCCATCTCTCAGGAGCTAACCATGATTCCTTTCCCTGTCATATCTGTCCCTGGAGAAGGCAGTCCTCTTTCTTTTCCAAATTTGGGCATGCAGGGACCAAAGTTTATTCAGGGATGGTCAAAAAAGCGAAACATTCAGCCTCAACCTCAGTTGATTAAAATTTTTCTCCATTTGTACCTAGGTTGCACAATCACAGCTCCACAGCACTCATGAAAGGGGGCGGAGCTTCAGGCACATGATTGTGGCCGCCATCTTGCCTTTTATGGACATTCAACCCACTGCTGTTAGCTGTAGATCTGCTAACTGTAGCCTTTGTTTTTAATTCTTCCCCTTTCTCTTGGGAGCAAGTGGCCACTTGATAGTGAGGTGGATGGCATATACATTTAATAAATAAATAAATAAGCAAGCAAGCAAGCCTTGGCATCTTCCTCCAAGCCTGAGACCACCACCATTGCCTTACGGTGGTCCAGATTTACCCTGGTGGCTGCTCTGTGTCATCTCAAAGCTCATTTTTGGGGCCTGGAGTTAATTAGAGTTCAGAAAGAAACAGGGGCTGTTTTTGGCCATCCTTTTTATGAGCAGGGATGTGCCGTTGTGCTGCTGGCAATGAAAAGGATATTTTTTTCCCCCACCTCTATTCCAACATTTAAAACTGGAAAGAGTAAAGTCTTTGTATACAGTTTTGTTCCAGTGCTTGTGGCAACTCTCTGCCTTGAGGGGCTAGGTAGGCAGGAAGGGAAATGATTTTTAAACAGTAGGTATCTGTTTCAGATGAAGAAATTGGCTGCGTCAGCCAAAGATCCTTTGGGATCAACTAAAGGCCATTTTTTCAGGGGAGTTTAAGGTGTTCTTCTCTCCTTGCTTTTGCAGGTGGAGACCCCCAGCCCATCAACTCCTTCAATTTGTGGGTGCTAATTGGGGCCTCGTTGGGTGCTGTTCTTCTGGCTAGTATCATCGCGGGCACAATCATTTATGCCCGCTGCCGAAGGCGAGAAAAATTCACCAGTAAGTTCTTCCTTTTTGTGGTGTTTCATCCTAGTTGAAATTGTTGCCAAGAGCAGTCCTCAACTAACAACCGTTCGTTTAGCGACCATTTGAAGTTACAATGGCAAAACTTGAAAAAAGTGACTTGATCGGTTTTCACACTTATGACCATCGCGCGATCAAAATCAAATGACCCTGGCTTGTATTTACCAACATACCAGAGTTATTTTATTGCCATTTGCAACCTTTCAAGCTGCCTCCCAACATGCAAAGATTATGGGAGGGGGGGAGATGGATTCATTTGACAATCATGTGATTCAATTAACAACTGGAGCAATTTGCTCAACAACTGTATCCTAAAAGGTCATAAAATGGGATATGATGTAATTACCAGTCACCATGCTTAACAAAGGAAATTCTGGCCCCAATTGTTGTAATTCAAGGATTACGGTGCAGTGAGCATCGGTGTAGCAAGGTCTCCACTTCACACTGATAAAACTTTTAACTATCTTTTTACTCTCTTTCCAGCCCCAATTGAAGAAACTGGAGGCCATTCAGCTCAAGAATCACTGATACACTGAAGGTGAGATCAGGATACTCCTAATCTCAGTTTCTTTCCTTTCCTTTCCTTCCTTTCTACCTGTGGGTGAAACTCTTCTATCGTTGTTACTAGAAATATCTATTGGTTTTATTGCTTTTGATGTTGTAAGCTGCCCAGAGTCTGGGGCGCAAATTAAACAAGTAAATGAATAAAGAAATAAAATGACACTTTAAGAAGGGGGAAAGAGAAACAAAGTTTCTAGTTCTCAAAAACAAACACAAAATGTTTAGCTTTCCCTTTTTTTTCAGAAACCTCTTGAATAACCTTGACCAGAAAACCTTTTTCTAGATAGTGAAACATTTACAGAATATTTGTGTGAAATGCAATGAAGTCACATCGTGATAATAGAAGTCTTTTTTTTTCTTTTGGCGTAGTTCCGTGTTCATTCCTAAGCACTTTCATGTTTGAATAATCTCAGAATAATCTCCTAGTACACATATTACAGGGACTGCCACCTGATTAAGTCTAATTTCTGAGCAATGCTGCCTAGGATTGTTTTGTTGATCTGATACTTCTTTTCCGAAAACTTCCAATTTCATATTTGGAATGAGCAGTATGTATTTCATTTCATATATATTACTATACTGATGACATCCTGCTCTTCATTGGATTTGCTCAAGTAAAGGAAATCATAAAGGTGGGATAAGAAATCCAATAAATTAATAATAAATAGATAAATGTCACTATGGCTGTTTTTTAAACTTAATGACAGCCCTGGGAGGTAGGCCAATCTGGTCTAAGAAAAGTCCCAACCTCTAGTTTCAGTCTGTTTCCAGTTTGTTTCCTTTCCCAAAACAATATCTCTGATATATTTTGGCATATCCTAGCTGTGATTCCCAACCAGTTGCCCTCTTCGGCTACTTTAAGATGAGTGGACTTAAATTCCTAAAATTCCCCCACCAGCCATGTGTGGACTTCAACTCCAGGAATTCTGGGAGTTGAAGTCTACACATCTTAAATTGGCTAAGCTGCCCTAGAGTGATGGGAATTTGGTGGGGACAATAAGAAAGAATCATACTGAGTGCAAATTTATCTTCCTTGTGTTATTTTTCCCACAGACCTGTTTTTTTTCACCACTTCAGAGTCAGGAAACGGCAAAGAAAACATCACTTTTGATTACCTCGACTTTCCTTGAAGCTGCGGGAGAGACATTTTTTCACCTACCCTGGCATTGCGGGGCCTTACACTTTGCACACTCAGCAACAGGCTGTGAAACCTACTGTCTCCTGTTCCCATTTCAGGAAGCAGGCCCCTCTGGGGAAAGGGCAACCATTTTCCTTGCCAAGTGCTTTATGCTGTGTGAGGTGGAAAAAAAACTCACTTCCGGCATATACATACCCCAGGCCTAATGCCCCATATTGGGGTGATTTGTTTTTTCTACAGGGGTTACAGTTTGGGGAACTTTGCAATTCCTAGATCTGCATTGTGGGCCTCTTCCTTTGTCGTTTCCCTCTGGGAAATGTTTTAGGGAAAACAACGAATGTGATTTTTAGATTATCTGTATATAGAGATATATTGGGTGCTAAAACTCTCCATGAGAGTGGAATATGAACTAGCCTCAACAGAGCTTCCTGCACCATTACTCCAATCAGTGGCTGGCCACTACATCAAAAAGAAAAGTTAGATGTAGTTCCAGATGTTCTGGACTACAACTCCCATAATGCCATGAAAAAATTCACAAATTGCCTTAGGTTTATGGGCATTTTACTCCATAAGGAGAGCATCGGTTTGGTTCCTCAGACTCTCCCTGGTATTTGTTTTTCCCTCTTCCTCTTCTCTTTGGTGCTCCCTGTTGAGACTCTATTTATGTCTTCTGCTCTCATCAGAGATTTTTAATTTTATGGTGTGATTGGTTTTTTTAAACTGCGTTCAGGAAAAAAAAGAGAAAAAAACTTTCGTTTCCTGACACAGCATTTGTGAACTGAGGTAAAATAAAAATACTTAAGTTTGGTATGAAAATGTTGCAAATTGTCCCCAGGAAGTAAATGTGAATATTGATGGGTTTGATATTGACCGCCCCACTCTAAATCATAGTTTGTTTAATGTATTAAATAAACCACAATTGGACAGATTTGCATGATACAAAAAGCTGAATAAATAATTTTAAGGTTTAGTGTGAGATTCTTTTTTTTAACCTTTTAAAGCATTCCACATAAATGAGATGAGTCTCCTTTTAGAAATCTTCTAAGGTCATTCAGCATGATGAGATTTCTAGAGAGAGGGAGGCATTATCTCTTGTGTTTTCTTTCCTACACAAGCTAAATGGTAAAGCATGTGTTATGTATGTATGTGCCATGCCAACAATCCAAGTAAAATCTCCACATAGCAGACGGCAGGAAACAACTTAAATTCTGATCAGAACAGATAAATACTGTGCTAATGAATAAATCAGTGTCTCAAATCAATTTGGGGGGCTTTCAGATGTCTGGACTTCAGCTCCCAAAATTCTTAGCAATGCTGCCTAGGGAATTCTGGGGGTTGAAGCTTATCGATCTACTTTCTACATTGTATATCCCTTGGAGAGCTCTTCAAGAGATAAGGGATCTTGCCTCTCCCAATTTGAGTCAGATTAAGACCCCTTACTGTTCGCTTAGACCAGTGTTTTACAACCTTGGCAACTTTAAAATGTGTAGACTTCAACTCCCAGAGGGGAGTCAACTCGCCAGCAGGGAATTCTAGGTATTGAAGTCCACACATCTTAAAAGTTGTCAATTCTGAAGAACACTGGCCGGCCAATGCAAATGGAGTGTAAAGCAGTCATGCTCTTCCCTGATTCATTGCTCTTTGGGGGTGTGATTGGTTTTTCATATAATTAGATAATTCAGTCAAAAAAATAATCAAGTATTATAAATAAAGGAGTTGTATTTTATTGTGAGAAGAATTCTGAAACACCAGCCTGCCTGGCCATCTTTTTTCTAAATCCAGAAGTACAGACAAAAACACATCTCTGCATGCTCAGGAACTATTTTTTCACAGGTCCTATTTTTTCACAGGTACAACTGATTTTTCACCACCTGGCCATCCCAACACAGACTGCCCCGTAGCTCTGTTGGAGACTTACTTGTCATTTAAATAGGAGGCACCAGTTAAAATCTGCACCTTCCTTCAAAGTGTTAGAGGAAAAGAGAGCTTCCAAGCTTTCTTTTGTGAGAAGGCAAACTGAGGAGTGCCTAGCTGGCAGGCAGGCATGGAAAAAAGTCTTCCTGTTTCCTTTGTAGCTAAAGTATAGCCTAAAGGCATCCTGATGTGCTTCCTCTCTACAGCTAAGTAGATGAGTCTAGCCAAGTTTTGGGAAGAAAGAGAAAAGTGCTTTGAAACACTAGCACTCTTCACAAATGAAGCTGAAATACAGATTTTTTTTTCAAGCAACAGTGAGGTTCCAGCAGCTATTGATTGTCAAACCTTGAGGAGTTTTAATTTCAATATGCTAGCAAAATGGGAGTTACTTCTGGCTCTTTTACAAAATTATTGGCTTACCAAATAGACTATACTCTTAATTTTCATCATATCTTGCCTCTGTTCAGTTATTCCTTTCCTTAATCCGTGCGGTGAGTTGGACTAGATGATCTACAAAGTCCCTTCCAACTCTGATTATCTGTTATCTGTACCTGGAGGCTAATGGAGGAGTTAGAAAGCTCACCATTTGGGACTTGAAGAAAACGAAACAAATCTTGTCTCTGAGCTCCCATATTTGTAAGCCCCAAATCATGGCTTCTTTAAGTTCGGGTAGCCTTATAAAACATCTCCAATCAGTTCTGTGTAAATTGGAGATTCAGCAGGTAGGTGGCCATAGACACTGCCATCTCTGAGGAGAATGCCTTTTAGGATTTTCTTCCCTCCGAAGGATTGCGGGCATCCACAAAATTAAGTTTATTTTGATGTTTTGACATTTGAGGAATAACCAGCTGACCTGGGTTTCTCTTTGGCTAATTGTTGTGGTTTGGGGTTCTTCTATTGTCGTTTGTTTTTTGGGTTGATGTGATGTTTTTGTGTGCAGTTAAGTCATCTTTATGCCCACAGAGGAAAACACTACTTTTAAAAATATGTGTTGAATAAACAGACTGCAGCACAATCATAGAGGAAAGTCAAGCTGAAGTGGTCACAGCACTCACGTTCCATTTTTGCTGGTACAATATAACTTAACAATAGAGTAACAGAATAATAGAGTTGGAAGGGACCTTGGTGGTCTTCTAGTCCAATCCCTTGCTCAAGCATGAGATCGTATACCACTTCAGGCAAATGGCTGTCCAATGTCTTCTGAAAAAACTCCCATGATAGAGCACCTACAACTTCTGAAGGCAAGTCGTCCCACTGAATAATTGTTCTAACTGTCAGGAAATTCCTCCTTCGTTCTCGGTTGCTTCTCTCCTTGATTAGTTTCCACCCATCGCTTTTTGTCCTGCCCTCAGGGGCTTTGGAGAGTAGCTTGACTCCCTCTTCTTTGTGGCAGCCCCTGAGATATTGGAACACTGCTCGATCATGTCACCCCTAGTCCTTCTTTTCACTAGTCTTTCTTTTCAATGTCATCCTTTTTGTTTTTGAAAACCTGCACCCCAGGTTTTTGAAAACCTGTTTCTTTTGAGGGGCGCAGAAAAGGCTTGGGGTGTGTTATTTTTTTCACCATGGCGCTTGCTAGTACAAATAGATTTCTATACAGCCTTTCATCTTCTTGATGCTAATTCTGTCATTCGATTTAGTTTTACTATCTCCCCATCCTTCAGGTCTACCTTTTACCTAATCTCAATTATTTAGTAGACCAGTAGATGGAGAATACTACAGGAGTTTTAAGAACTGAAGGTTTAAACAAACCTTTGTGTATTGTTATTATACAAACAACAATGTCGTTTCTTTAGCTGGTGTTGTCTTCATACAGAATAGAGTAGAATAATAGTTGGAAGGGAGCTTGGAGGTCTTCTAGTCCAACCCCCTGCCTAAGTAGGAAACCCTACACCAGTTCAGACAAATGGTTATCCAACTTTTTAAAAACTTCCAGTGTTGGAGCATTGGGAAGAACAAATTCTCAAGAATCTGGGATGTTGCAATGCATCAACGTAATACATGTGTGCATCCAAGCAGTGTGGCCTTTTGCAATTGACAGATGGAATTTTTGTCAATGCACAGATTTTTCTAATGACCTTCCGAGAATTTTTGGTATGGCACCAAGCAGATAACCACTGGAATCACCACAGATGGTTTGTTATTATAGTTGGTCACACAGCCAGATGTTTAGACCAAATTTGGCATTTTTTTTTATCCACCCAATGAGTCCTTCTCAGGGATTTGGAATAAGAAGGTATTGTTTAATGTTATTATTATTACGTATTATTGTGTGCATAATAATTGAAGCCTTAACCAAGGACCTAAAAGTTGTTAAGGCAGCATCTAAGAGTATAGTTCCAAACAGGGTAGTTTTTAGTAAAATTAAGATGTTTAGATCTGATTACTGAGGAAATCTTTTAGGTATCCCCTAAAGGGATTCTATGCACAGTTGCTGCAAAAATGGATTTCTTTTCCCATAAGCATTCAACTTCAATCTGCCAGGTATTCCATACCCTTTTTCCCCACCTTTTTTCTTAAGAAACTAGTCTTAAAAGATGATTGTTATTATTATTTCCACTTTTGCTTTCTTTTCACTAATTTCTTTTCCCACTTCTTGTTCCTGCTAATTTCCTTTCTTATTTCCCTATACTAATTTTTCCCCCTCTGTGCCGGCTTTTCTTTCTTTACAGCCTCTGGTTCCTTTTGTTCAGTTCTTCGCTGCTGCTGCCGCCTCCCCCAGAATTTCCTTCTCTGACTCATTCTCCCTTTTCTTCTCCTTGCCCTTATGGCCTCCTGGCTCTGCATTCCTGTCCCCTTAGTTCATACCAGCCTGTCCCGGACACCACCCAGTGACTCATCTGAAGGTGGCGGGGGCAGGGAGGAGGAGAGAAATAAGGCAAAATCGGAGGTGTTTCTCCCTCCTTGTGGTTGTGCTCTTCAGAACCTCACAGTACCTGAGTCCATCAGACCAAGCCAAACTCAACTTTCCACAACTTCTTCCCACCCCAATGGAATGACGGCCTGAAACAGCTCCATACCGGATTCAAACTAACCCGGGCTTCCCAAACTTAATTACCCAAAATGGGGGTAATAGTGATTTTGATTTGGATAACAGTACAAGAATCCAGTCACCAGAGGAATATTTCAATTGATTTAAAGCAGGAGTTGGTAACTAATGGCCCCTTTACCACCCGTGGACTTCAACTCCCAGAATTCCTGAGCCAGTTGGCATTCTGGGAATCAAAGTCCAAAGTTGCTCGCCCCTACTTAAAGGGATTTAACTTACATTGGGTAAGAGGACTTTCTGATAAGCAGCACAGGTAATGAAGGAAAATATTTTTATGCACTAATCTAAACTGAATCCAACTAAGAGGTGAGAAAATCTTGGGATATTCAGTCAGAGCTGTAACAATTGAATACTTACAGTACAAGTAGTCCTTGCTAAATGACCAATCGCTCAGTGACAGCCATTGACTTTGACAAAGTTACAATAGACACCCCGCCAAAAAGGTGCTTTCAACCCAGTTTCAGAGCTCCAATGCTTGCTCGCTCTCCTCTCTCCCTCCCCCCCCCTCTCTCTCTCTCTCTCTCTCTCTCTCTCTCACACACACACACACACACACACACACACACACACACACACACACACATACAATCATGTGACTGCATTTTCGGTACCTGGCAACCAGCAACCCCACACACACACAAAATCATGTGACTGCATTTTGGGTACCTAGCAACCAGCACACTTTTACAGCAACTTGCAGTGTTCCACAGTCACATAACCACAATTTATGGCTTTTTAATTTGGGAGTCAGTTTCCAGTTTCCAACCTTTTTCTGACAGTTCCTGGCAAAAATACCCACATAAATAAATGAATACAACCACTGCATTCACCTTAAAACTATCGCCTTTGCTTTAAAACTGCAGCATTTGCTTTATGACTGCTGCAAAAAATCAGGTCAGTCACATGGTGCCTCTATTCATGGATTTATGAGGGAAATTCTGGACTCCATTACAGTCATAAACCAAGTACTAACTGTAGAGGCTTGACAATATTTCTTGGGGGTTTGGGGCATGCACAGAGTGCTTTCCATCAGACCAGCATACTGTATCTCTGAACAGAAGGGAAGAAGTTTCTCCATCCCTTACTTGGCATTACAAATATGCAAACTTCCGGATTAGATCAGTTTCTTTGTCCTGGGGTTGCATGAAAAACAGAGTTTAATTCTTTGCTTTTTCCAGTGAGGAAAAAAAGTGTCATGTGTTGTTACTGGAGCTGGTCCAGGACTTTTCTGCAGTATGGCACATAGATCGGAATAGGTACCTTGTAGGGTAAACGTTTCCTTTGCTATATGTTGGCTGTGTTCACACAACTCTGATTTTCTAGGTTTGCAACAATAAACCAAATATTAAGAGAGCCCATGCCATAAAGCACAGTTTCTCTGGAATAGCAATGTGTCCCGAAGAGACCTGGCTGGTCCCCTACCAAATAACTGTTAGGAATTTCTTAAAAACAAAACTTTTTCCAAAATCGTTTCCTAACGCCTCTTGTTCTTATTATTTTCTCCTCTTCTGCCTCTTTTATTTTTATCAATTTGAGAAGGTGCGTTTGCTTAATTCTGTTGTTGTTTTTCTTTGTGGAGATATGAGATTGTCACGGGAGGAAAAACCGGGAACGAGCTGGACTCACAGCATTCTAAGACAGGAAAACAAACACATTTAAAATGGGGGGGGGGGGGAGAGCATGGGGGTGTTGCATGAATGCATTGACTGGGAATTTAGCTGACTTGGCTGGGCCTGTTATGTGAAGATAATTGTTGCCTGGTAGACACGAAGAATTCCACAGAAGTGTAAAAATGTCAAGGTGGATGCCGCAACCATGCCAATGAAGCTCTGCTTCGTGACTGTGACTGCCATGTTAACTTTTTTAAAAAATTGCAGCCCTTCAAACACCACTGACAGGACAGGTGATAATTACCGTTGCAGAGGTTTTTATAAATCAGATTAATTTGAGGGGCACTTCGGTTTAGAGAAGTGTTTCTCAACCTTGGCAACTTTAAGATGTGTGCACTTCAACTCCCAGAATTCCCCAGCCATCTATCCTATGCTGCCAATATCAAGAAATACTGGTTTGGATCAGCAATATATGCACCTTTCTGGATTAGACAAGTTTCTTCCACCAAGCAAATAGAAAAATATTACTTGTATCTCAATTGTCTAAGGCCTCAACGATACCTGGTGTTCTCTTGTTTCCGGTGAATAACCGACAGGCCGAGGCTTGCCAGGATTTCTAGCAAAAAAAAAAAAAAATAGAAAAGGATCTGGATTTCCCAGCGAGGGCAAGATTGTGCTTTATAGCTGAGGCTCCTCTGATGTGGGTGATAATGCCAATCATCACATGAGTGTAAAAAAAAAATTGATTTATAAGGGCTGAATGAATTTAATTATTGAAGCTTCCACCCACAAACCAGAGACATGAAGTTCTGCTTGATGAGAGGAACCGTTTAGTACTTAGTCTAATTTCCAGAATTTCTTGGCAGGAGCTACTTTAAAATCTCCAGTGAAACGGATCTTCTCATTTCCTGCCTGGAAGCTATTTTGTGGTCAAGTCAAGTCAAGGGGCGGAGTCATTAAGCTCTGCCCTTAATCTGGAGAGGTATAGCAAAATTCAGATTAGTAATGAAAGCCTCAGTAGCTTGCATCAACCATTTCTGTGGAAATTAATTACTCTGAGTGACTTCCAAAAATTATGCAAATGGAGGCACAGTCTTCTCTCCACCAAAATGCCAGGGATACAACTGGTTTAAGGCAGTTTAGACCTGTTCATAATTTTTCTTTTATTGAAATGTCATAGATCTATTTTAATTTTATTTTGGTTTTAATTTAATAAGAAACATTACAACACAAACACATCCATCTGCAAAGATATGTATTTATTGGTATTATCTGGGGTACAAACTTTCAGAGGATCACTAGATGGCACCAGTGTTATGCCAAAGTTCTAACTCCTTGCTGCCCACTAGTGGCTATTCAGAACTTTGCAGCACAGACATGATAATTTAATTAAAATATGACTTTCAGTCAGCAATCAAGTTTCCAATAAGCTGTCTAATGTAGACTTTAAGTATGAATTTCCCTTCCTATCCGATTGTGTGGATTTCTGTTCATTGCCCAAAAATAAGACGGGTAAGTTTTAAAACTAGATTGAGGAACAACTTGGATTGTAGCTACAAGGCAGCCTTCCTCAACCAGGCAGCTCTCTGCATGTCAGACTACAACTCCCATTATTCACTATGGTCTGATCAATCTAAAAGGCTGCCAAGTTGAAAATTGGTGGTAAATCCAAAGGTAGAACTGTGAATGTGCTGGTTTTTGGATCAGGAAAAAAGAGTTCCATTTTATATCTTTTCCCCCCTTTTAAATTCTCCATGTAAAAACATACCTGCTTGGATTAGATAATTTTGTTCCAGGATTCACTTTTTGAAGGTTTATGTTTTTTATACGTAAAACTAAAGTAATTTCTTTCTTAGGGTGAAGAAAGGCGATCCTTATATCACCTTGATTGGATTCATGCAGCACTCAGACTAAAATGGCTTATATTGCGTGAACCCAACAAGGGGGGCAGGGAGTCACTCCAAAACTGAGCTTGATTTACCCTAGGAGTTGTCTGGTGGTCTGAACCCAGCCATTCTGTGGCATCTCCAGAATCCAGCAAGCAAAGGCTGCTTCCAAACCACCCTCCGGCCTAGGTATATTGGTCCTCGCCCAGCGCCAAACTTACTGAGCCCGCGATCTCCCTGGCCATATAAAGAGAATGAAGCCAGTGATGATCACGAAATCCATCAAGTGGAAAAACCACCTTTCCCATCCTATCGGGCAAAAAAAGAAAGAAGTTGCCAGCAAAGGGAGGGAGGGAAGGAGGAGGAAGATTAAAGAGATGTAAACCAGAAGACAAGGAAGCCCAGACGGATAAAGTCATGGGGAAGGAATGCATAACACTCTTGTGTTGTTGCGTGTGTGCGTGCCGGGCGGCTGGAGAGAGCAACCCAGCCAGAACAGGCAAAATGATTCACAGACGGAGAAAGAGAACCGGAGGGGAGCCAAAGCTATTTCAGACAGCCCTAAGCGCGCGCACACACACACACACACATACACAGGAGAACTTGGGAGTCTGAGCTCCATCTGTGCCTCCCAGCCCAACCTGGGCTACCAAGTGGGATTTGGTGAGCTTGTCCGTCCATGATGGTGCCCAAGAGGCACCCGTTCACAGCCTCTGTGGCGAGGCTACAGCTTCCCCATCAAAAACGCCGCTCGGTTTTTTTTCAGCCTTTGCAAAACGCAGAAAAGAAGAACAATGATTGTTGGAAAGACAAAATGAGTCAGAAAAGTAGGATGGGACAGGAAGTGGGGGAGGACTGGCACTCCCTTTTCACTGTAATCATGTTCTGTGTCCTTTTAATAGTCAGGTTGCAGGGAGGAATTCAGCCGTGGCAGACAGTGAACATGAAATGCTTTTAATCCTGAAGAGGAGTGCTGAATTAAAAGACAATTTTGAGATACTCTGGATCAGGGGTCTATAACCTTGGCAACTTTAAGCCTGGAAGATTTCCCAGGATTCCCCAGCCAGAATTTTGGGAGTTAAAATCCACCAGGCTTAAAGTTGCCAAGGTTGGAGACCCCTGCTCTGGATATCTTGTCTAGAAAACTTCCAGATAAGGGTAATCTTCTACTTTCAACCATTCATTTAGCGACCGTTTGACATTATGACAGTGCTGAACAAAATTACTTACAACCAGTCCTTACACTTACGACCATTGCAGTGTCCTTCCAGTCATGTGATCAAAATTCGGGCATTTGGAAACCAGCAACCAATGGTTGCAGCATCCTAAGCTCCCGTGGTCATCTGTAATCTTCCCAGCTGCTTCCTCCAAGCAAAGTCAATGGGGAAAACTGGATTCACTTAATGTCTGTGTGATTCACTTCACCACCATGGTAAATCACTTAACAACTGAAACAAAACGGTTATAAAATCAGACATGACTCACTTAATGGCCGCTTCACTTAGTAATGGAAGTTCCAATCCCAATTGTTGTCGCAAATTGAGGATTACCCATTGCCATTTTTCCCTCATAGTTCCCTTTTTTTTCCAAACAACAGCTTGAAAAAAATAAACAGGTTAAGTTTTTCTGATTCTTGTATCTTCTAAGACTTGACACATTTTGATTTTTCACCATTGTACAAATCTTAGGGTGAGCGTGTCGGAAAAAAGACTGTGGGATTTTTCTAAAATAAATGGTTCTCGGAAGGAACAAGCCATCACAATTTTTAATTACCAGTTTGTGCCTGGAGTTAAAAAGAAAAGAAAAAGAAAGAGGAATGTAGATGGTGCAGTGAAGCCACATCCATCACAGAAACATCAAAGAAGCAAAAAGTGCATTAATTTTCCTAAAGTACCTTTAAGCCTAGTTTGGAACAAATACAGAATTTTTGGAAACTCTATGAGGAATTTCTCAATTTTTTCCATGCTTCCTCCCAGTCTCCCTCAACATGGCTAAACTGCATTTTATGAGATAATTGTCCATTGACTCATCCACTATCTGGACACTTTATACCGGCGTTCTTCTCTGTCCTTTTTTCTAGCCTCCACAAAATCTCATAAACTACATTTTTAAAAAGGGCACAGATTATTATTTTTGCAACTTCTGAAAACTTCCAGGCTGTAGAAATGTTGCCCCTGTCACCACCAACTTTTAATTCCCCTAATCCAATGCAGCCATGCCAGGGATGGTGGTGTGGACGGGACGGGGACGGGGGGGACGACAGGTTTTTAAAAATCACTTCATATAAACCAAAAGGAGTTTGCAAGGCATGACCAGGAAAAAGTCAAGACAGGGGCTGCAACATTGCACATAAAAAACTAACCAGAGCTTCAGTGGCACCATTGCAGCTTCATCCTGACGTTTTTGAACACAACCTGCAAACACCACTGAATCCCTGGATGCCTGAGTTTTCCAAGGTACAAGTCATCTTTGACTTACAACAGTTCATTTAGTGACCACTCAAATTTACAACGGCACTGAAAAATGTTTTTCATGCTTACAACTGTTGCAGCATCCCCATGGTCACGGGATTAAAATTCAGGTGTTTGGCAACAGACTCACACTTATGACCATTGCAAAGCCTCAGGGTCCTGTGATCCCCTTTTGCAAACTACTGACAAGCAAAGTCAATGGGGAAGCAATTGGTTATTCACTGAGATTCACTTAACAATGATGGCAGGAAAGGTCATAGAATGGGGCAAAACTCACTTAACAAATATTTTGGGCTCAATTGTGGTCGTAAGACAAGGACTACCTGTAATGTCAGGTAGAGCCTTAGTGATTTCACTTGCCTTGCCTGGAATCAAAATTAGGGGGGAAATAATATTTAAATGCTAGAATCCTTTGATGACTTCAGCTTCTGCGATTCATGGACTGAAGATGAGATGAAAACAACATGATGGGGACATGTCAGTGGTGGGATTCAATTTTTTTTAATATCGATTCTGTGCGCATAGTTTGGTGAGTGTGGCATAGCTTGGCGGGCATGGCAGGTTACTGCAAAATCCCCATTCCCTCCCCACCCCACTAACCTGCTTTCCAGCTCCGTTCTCCTGTGCAGGGCAACCAAAGAAGATCCAGCCAATCAGCTGGGACTTGGGAGGCAGAGAATAGATGGGGGCAGAGCCAGTCAGAGGTGGGATTTGTCAGTTCTCTGAACAACTCAAAATTTCTGCTACCGGTTCTCCAGAACTGATCAGAACCTGCTGCATACCACCTCTGGGACATGTCATGCTGGCTGGGGAATTCTGGGAGTTAAAATCCAAACATCTTAAATGTGTCCAAAGTAAAGAAACACTGATATTTATCAAAGCTCCGCCCCTTTTCAATGTCCCTCAAAAGAGGCAGGACTTCCAATCCTCCATCTTGGTTTGTTTGATTCTCTTGCTGTGGTGCTAAACATCAGATCAGGCCATCTGTGACCTGGCACTTCTAGACACATTGGAACTTCAACTCCCAGAATTCCTGGCCCATTCCACCTATCAGCCATTCAGAAAGAGAAGTTTGGGATACTGGGGTTAAAGCTATACAAGCAGTTTTTTTTGTGAACAGCAATCATACAAATCAATTGATAAAAAACAGACTTGGCTGCACTCAAAGGCAGCTGATACTGATACGTGATACTGTAGAAAATTAAAACCAGTGTTTTTCAACCTTGACAACTTTAAGAAGTGTGGACTTCTTAAATTAAATGGTTGTGTGACCGCAAACAGATTAATATGACAAATTTAATTGGTGCCAGTCTAGTGTGTAATATGTATATACCATGATATAAGATCATCCACTAGAGTAATATACATGTTACACAGAATATGACGTACATATGGAAATGTATGACTAGTTTTTTTTTCCCTTATACTACTTGTATAAGGATTATTCTTTATATTATTCATGTTGTTTTGTATTCTTGTATGGACTGCACCAGTAGAGGCTAAACCAATTTCGTTGTACATGATGTACAATGACAATAAAGGCTTTGAACTTTAACTCCCAGAACTCCTCAGCCAGTGTTGTTCATGGGGCAATTCTGGGAATTGAAATTGAAGTTTGCTAAGATTGAGAAACAGATTAAGAAAGCATCCATTATTATGGTCTTTATTATGGTCTCTGCTGCCATCATGTGGCAGTTATGTGCCTTTTCATAATGTTCCTCTATGCTTTACTATCCTAGTAGGAGAGCACACCATCTGTGCAAGGAAAAATTCCACAGGGCTGCGAGTTCACTTGTTTCAAGAGCAGCTCTTACCATCTTCAGGTTCCCAAACCACAAAATTAGGCATTTATTGACAGTGAATATCCAGTGACTGTCTTAGCATAACATGCTAAGCTTGCTTAGTTTGAACACTGGATATTTTTTCATAGTTTACGCTGTGTTAAGCAAGGCCACTCTGTAGTTATTAGACTTTTTTTATCCTGCATTTCTCTTAGAAGCTTTAATACAGATAGTCCTCAACTTACAACCATTTACTTAGCAACTGTTCAAGGTTGCAACTGAACTCAAAAAAGTGATTTATGACCTTTCCTCACACATGCAATTGTTGCAGCATCCCCACAAATGGGACCAGAATTTCTACTGCTAAGTGTACTCAATTTTACAACATTTTTGCCATAGTTGTTATGCGAATCACTGTAGCTGGTAAATGGATCATGCAGTCATTGAGTGAATCTGGCTTCTCCCATTGCTTTTGCTTGTTGTATTATTTAGCACAGGGGTCTCCAAACTGCAATCCATGGACTGGCCCTGGTCTGCAGCATGCCAGAAACCAGGCCATGCAAATAAGTGAAGCCCCATCCGTGGGATGCAGGCAGTAGATGAAACCATGCCCCATCTGGTCCATGGGAAAAAAAACACTCTCCACGGAATCAGAATAGAATAGAATAGAATAGAATAGAAT
The DNA here is from genome assembly GCF_900518735.1 of Pseudonaja textilis. The sequence continues at coordinate 6,936,765 of NW_020769361.1, forward strand.
AGAATAGAATAGAATAGAATAGAATAGAATAGAATAGAATAGAATTCTTTATTGGCCAAGTGTGATTGGACACATAAGGAATTTGTCTTGGTGCAAATGCTCTCAGTGTACATAAAACAAAAAATGCATTCATCAAGAGTCAAGAATCATCAGGTATAACAATAATAGTCATAGGCATAAGCAATCAAATCATACTAGGAAACAGTCAGTCCCTGATACACACACACACACACACAAAATCTACATAATTTTATACAAAACGTCTACGGAGTTATGGCAGCAACCTCATAACTGGATACTCTATTCAGCTATCTAGGTAATCACCTCTGGACCTGAAGAGTGATCACCTGAAATGTTATAACCATCATAAATGCATTCTAAGTGCCAAGTGCCCAAATTTTGATCCTGTGACCCTGGGGATGCTACAGTAGTTATAAGTGCAAGAACCAGTCGTAAGTCACTTTTTTATGGCCTTTTAACTTCAAATAGTCGCTCAACAAATAGTTACAAGGACTACCTGTATAGAAAGGTGACTCCCCCCCCCCCCAATTCAATTTCTCTTTATCCAAGTGAATCAAAAGAGGAGCCCATATTACTTTTATCTGCCATGTAAATGACTGAAAACTAAAGTATGATTTTTTTTGTGGTTAAAAAGACAGTATGGTGCAACCACTCAAGTGTAGATTCATCCAATGATGGCTTTCTGGAATGAAGATCTTAGGAAAGCTCACAATAGAAGCTCTGTTCGTGTGCCCAGTGGCTAACAACAGGTAAAAAGAAACTCCAGAAATGTCCAAATTGTTGCCAAACCAATAGGAGCTCCTTTCTCTCAAATCAGGCCACATTTGAGCAGCAGGAGCAGAGATTGAAAACAAGAGATAATTTGAAATCTGAAACCTTAGGAAGATGAAGAGAATGAATCCTGTTGCCTTGGGCTCCTCTCACCAAATAACAATTCAGTTTCATAAGGTAAATTACAGAGTTGGGCTGCAGAAATGTGCAAATATTATATTTAGATCCACCTATGGTGATAATTACAGGGGTGAAAAGATACACCTTGTATCTAAGGACATTTTTATGGGGAGAATCTCCTGGATGGATGGATGGATGGATGGATGGATGGATGGATGGGAGAGAGGAGGGAAGGGAGGGAGGAAAGAGAATAAAAGGGGAAGAAGACAAGGGAGGAAGGAGGGAAGAAAGGGAGGAAAAAAGGAAAAATGGGTGGAAGTGGGGAGGGAGGGAGGAAACAGAATAAAAGGAACAAGGCAAGGAAGGAAAGAGGGAGGAGGGAGAGAGGGAGGAAAGAAAGAAAGAAAAACATGTGGAAGGGGAGATGGAAGCAGAAAGAGGAGAAAGAGAAGGAGAAAGAAAGAGAAGTCTTATAAATCCAATCCAAAATACATTGGCTTACAAATAAATTTACTAAAATTAACAGGACCTCCTTCTGAATTGACATAGAAATATGGAAGGGATGGTATTTTAATGACACCACAATCAGAGCTTTTATTTTTTTATTTTGCTTGCATGGTTTTTTTTCTTTTTAGGTTTTTGCCTTCAAATTCTTATTTCAGCCAACATCATGACATCCTAAATCCTACAGCTCCCTAATACTATAGTAGAAGACTGAATTTTAAATAGAATAATTTAACAATAACCTGAATTTAAAATAGCATTTTTGAACTGGCAATTCCTTCTAGTTGCCTTTCCTTTAAAAAAAAACTATCTCTTTTTCATATCTTGCTGCATTTTACCTGCTTCCAATTCAATTGCCTGCCATCACTGTGTTAAGATGATATCCCCGCATCTTTATTTCAGTTAGTCCTTAACTTGCTATCACAATTTGACAGAATTTCTGTTGCTAAGCAAGGCAGTTTTTAAGTGATTTAAGTGATGTCTGGTTTTTGCCACAATTAAGAGAATTACTAAAGTTGTTAAATGAGCCTGGTTTCCCCCATTAAGGCTACTGACTGCCAGCTGCCTGCAATTTGGCAGATCGAATCCCACCAGGCTCAAGATTGACTCAGACTTCCATCTTTGCAAGGCTGGTAAAATGAGGATGCACACTGTTTGGGGCAATATGCTGACTCTGTAAACCACTTAGAGAGGACTATAAAGCACTATAAAGCAGTATAAGTGCTATTGCTATTAACGTTGCTTGTTTGAACCAGCTGGGCGATCCCATGATCCTGGCATGCCACAACCAGCTGATTGCTATGTAACCTGAATTTTTATCACATAACCATGGGGATGTTACAATGGTCATAAGCATGACGACCAGTTATGTGTCTCTTTTTTTAGTGCCACTGTAACTTTGAAGAGTTGCTAAATGAATGGTTATATGTCAAGGTCTACATGTATTGTAATGAATTTAAGGTTGGTCTTCTAAACCAGGGTTGTCAAACTCAAGGCCTGGGGGCGGATCCAGCCTGCAGAGTGCTTAGATCTGGCTTGAAGGGCTACCCTGGAAACAGCAAAGGATCAGCCTGCAGTGCTCTGCCAGCGAAAACAGAGCTCGGGAGGGCTGCGTGCAGCCCTCCCGAGCTCCGTTTTTCCTGGCAGAGGGTTTCAGGAGGCCATCGCAGCCGAAAATGGAGCTTGGGAGTGCAGAGCGCTTGGGCCACCACAGGCGCCCTCAACATGAATGACGTCGAGCTGGCCACACCCCCTCCCCCCTCCCCCCAAGATCAAACACAACCCTGATGCGGCCCTCAGTGAAATAGAGTTTGACACGCCTGTTCTAAAGAGATATATTTACAAAAAAAAAATATCTGTTTAATTCAATGGTACATCATGCTTAAAACTGTATTGTAAAAGATAACACGTTAACTATAACTCTCTCCTGTTCTGCAGCTTTCAGATTAAGCCAATTTCATTTTTCCAGATGCTGTTTTTTGTGTTTCTCTCCCTTTTTTGTGCTGAAGTGTCAACTACTTCAGGTAAGCTCTAGCTGGCTGGCTGGGGAATGCTGGGAGTTGAAGTCCACACATCTTCAAACTGCCCAGGTTGAAAAACATAGGCCTAGAAACACTCTCACTGAATTCTATCCAATGCCTGAGGAATAAGAATTGTAGCAAATTGTGATAATTTGCACTTAGAAAGGTGTGTTTGTATACATGTGGATTTTTTCTCATGTAGCTTTTTCTCTGGTAATATTACACTATTAACTAGAGCATACAAAACATTTGATAGACCAATACTCGAATACAGCTCATCAGTTGGAACCCACATTATGTATCTGATATTAACACAGTTGAGAAAGTCCAGAAATATTTCACAAGAAGAGTTCTCCACTCGTCTACTCATTGCAGAATACCTTATGCCACCAGACTTGAAATTCTAGAACTAGAAAACCTAGAACTACGCCACCTTCGGTCCAATCTAAGTATAGTATATAAAATCATACATTGTAATGTCCTACCTGTCAATGAATACTTCAGCTTCAACCATAACAATACAAGAGCAAACAACAGATACAAACTCAAGGTTAATCGCACCAAACTTGATTTCAGGAAATATAACTTCAGCAATAGACTGGTCAATGTCTGGAATATTCTACCTGACTCTGTGGTTTCTTCCCCAAACCCCAAAAACTTTAACCTTAGACTTTCTACTATTGACCTCACCCCCTTCCTAAGAGGCCTATAAGTGCATAAGCGCACCAATCGTGCCTACCGTCCCTGTCCCATTATTTCTTTTATTTTTCTTATATGTATCCATATATTCATAACTATGTTTTTACTCACACCTATAATCTTGTAAACAATTGACAAACCAAATAAAATAAATAAAAATAAAATAAAAATGTCAATTGCAAGGACCAGATGTGTACTGTAGGCAAATGTTAGACGCGGGAGGCCCCCAACCTATATGTTAAAAGCGTAGAGATTTGGAAAATACACATTAAAACTTTATATTTTTATGCAGATTTATAAGGCTTAAACACTGTGACTGCATGATGAACAACCCAAAAAAACAATAAAATAGAATTAAATAGAATTTGTTATTGGCCAAGTGTGATTGGACACACAAGGAATTTGTCTTTGGTACATATGCTCTCAGTGTATATAAGAAAAAATAAAATACATTCTATTAAAACAATAAAACAAACAATAAACAAAAAAGCACACCCCCAGACCATATAACTTTAAAACATGTGCATTGTGTAAGATCCAAAATATACAACGACAATTAAGCATACTGTATAAGAGAACAACTAAAGGGAATTCTTCTGTTTGCCCCTAAAGCTTGAGTTTAACAGCTCTTTAAGGTGAGGATAACAGATAACAGATAATCAGAGTTGGAAGGGACCTTGTAGGTCATCTAGTCCAACCCCCCGCCCAAGAGGGAGACCCTACACCATTTCTGACAAATGGCAGTCCAAGGAGAATTGAGGCTTATCCAAATAACAGAGCAACCACAGAAAAAGCATATTTCTAGGTCCCCTAATATTGCAAGATTTAAGAGAAGGAACCCGTCACCTATTTAATTAGAAATGTATTGGTTAAGCAGTTTTTCCCAGCCAGCAATATATGGATAATTGTAGCAGATCTGAGTTACAAGGGCTGGCCAAAAAAGATATAATTTGAATTAAATCACTAATTGATTGCATAGTTCTCTACAATTACAGGACAGGATTAAATGATTAAAGTGGGTTTGAAAATTGTAATTCTAATGTAATACTAGTTTAGCAGCCAATCTTGTAGTTTAGTAAACAAATCCTTTAATCCCAAATATTAATAGATGGCTAACCCAATTCTCAACATGGGTCTTCATTCCCACGCATTTCAATTCTCTTCTGCCTCAGCTAAAGGAAGCATCTGATTGGCCTTATATGGGCTAAGAAGCCAAACAGGCTCCATGATGACTCATATAAAATTTCACTACAGGATATGTTTTAAATTTCTTTTTTTTCTCTCTCTCATTTTCTCTGTGAGTAAATCTGAAGCAAAGCATCAGCTTATAGTCCTGATATGTACAACAGCTTTGTAAATAAATCTGCAGAGGTTACTGGCCAAAGAAAAATAAAAACTAGCCAACCAATAATTTATATTATTTATAAATAATACTTATAATGTGTCCCCAGAGTATGGTCCAACTGTTATCAAAAATTAAAAGTAAATTTTGGTTAAAATTGCACATAAGCAACAACTTCAAGATATACCATGATAGATTTATATAGTAGAAAGAACATTTATACAATTATAAAATCCTAAATTTATAATCCTGAGAACCGTTATCTCACTTTGCTTGTACATGTAATCCTTATGACTTTAATGAAACCCAGAGTTTCAGTCACAAATTGTTGCAGTCATAAGTGAAAACAACACATGACAACTCAATTTGATGACCATTTTTACAATGGTCAGTAAACTAAGTCTCCATGGCTGCCAAGCATACTCAATAAGTGTTTGTTGTGTTTTCTGCAAAAAAACATCATAGTCATAAAACTGCAGGATGCTGCAACCAGTTATAAATGGGAGTTCGTTGCCAAGGTCCTAAAATGTGTTCCTGTGACTTCAGAGGATATCAGTGGTGGGATTCAAATAATTTAACAACAGGTTCTCTGCCCTAATGATTTATTCCAACAACCAGTTCCCCAAACTGCTCAGAAAGTTAACAACCAATTCTCCCAAAATGGTGTGAACTAGCTGAATCCCACCACTGGAAGATGGGTGGTAGTTGTAATTTGGAAGATAGGTCGTAAGTGGCAGTTTTGAAGTTTGTCGTAACTTCAGACAATTGTTAAGAGACTGGTTGTAAATTGATGATTCCTGGTAAGATTTACAAAAGGGAAAAAAAAAACCCAGCATTTCTCAACCTTGGCAACTTTAAGATGGGTGAACTTCAACTCCCAGAATTCCACAGCCAGCATGGTGATCTAACTCTTAGCCATCATTCTCAATAATCATTCACAACCACCTCTATTGATTCACCTGCTTTATTAAATAAGTACATTTTCAAACATTAATGGTGTTACTTTGTTTTGAATTTGAGTTTCAGTAGAACATATAACTTCTTCAATAATATTTGAGCTTCTCGAGAATGGGAAGTTAGAGCAGGAATCTGCAAGAGGACTTCCTCTCTCTAGCAGTCTTTCTTCACCGCCTATGTGATTGTTTGTATGGGACTCTAGTTCCCCTCTGAGTGATCATGTCTATATACACATACAAGGCTGTTTAATCAGGGGACACAAAATGGGATACAGCTTCATGAGCTATTCTGCAGGGACATAGGAAGATCAGGAATAGATTGGTTGATTGAATAACTTGTTCAATTAATTGGTTCTCCTTCTTCTTTATGGATCCAGACCAGAGAAAGTTTTCTTCCTACTCTGGTGAATATGGTGGTAATGGTGGAGACTATTTTGATCAGTCCAGCAACCAGTTTGAAGGCCCTATATCAGCGATGAAAATAAGGTCAAATGACAGAGGTATACTAAGGTATGCATATCTACATGAACCTTATATAGCTGGGCTTTAACTTGAAAGCTAAAAAATATGAATCAACTGAGGAGAGCATAAATAACCCAAATGTGGAAATGGTTTATTGATAATTGATTGATTAATCAGTCAATAAGCTATTTATATGTGAAAACACATGTCTAAGGGCTGCAGATCGTATCTAAAGTACATACCTAGATCAATACTGAAGGAAAATGGTATTTCTGAAATCTCAGCAACATGAAGATGAATGGACTTCAACTCCCAGAATTCTCCAGTCAGCATAGCTGGTTGGGAATTCTGGGAATTGAAATCCATAGATCTTCAAGTTGCCAAGGTGAAGAAACACTATTCTGGAAGCATTTCCTAGCTCTTCTTCATTCTAGGTAAGATGATGGAAGTGTAGGTGAAAGACCTTTTCCTTTTCTGTGGGGGTCTGCTGAAATGAGCATGATCAATAAAAGAGAATATGTGTAGTTCAGTTTTGAACTGAGGGATCCTTGGTGCTTTTTGAGCTTGCTTGTTTTCTTGCAGACATTTCATGACCCAACTAGGTAACACCACCAGTGCTGCCTGTAACACTGATGACATTACTTAATTTGGATAATGAAACACCTGCAAGGAAACGAACAAGAGAGCACCAAGGACCCCTCCTGAGTATCATTATTAATTTCCACTTAAGGTGATTCTACACCTAACATCATCTTTCTCTTGTTAATGCAGCATCCAGGTTTGCTATGGTGACATATGGTCCAATAATGAAGGAACTACAGCAGGCCGCCCTTTGGACATGCACCTGTCCTTTGGGGAGGGATTGGTGCAGGTGAACGGCCGTTTCGGAAACACTGTGGAATACCTGGCCTTCCGCACCAATATGGGCCATGTCTTTGCCTTTGGGCCGAATTCCGGTTTGGGATTGCCATTCACCGCAGAGCCCTCGTACCCCAACACAGTTCTGAGGTTCATCAGTGGGAGGTCAGGATCGATGGTCAATGCCCTCGGTTTCCACTGGGATGAAGATCAGTGGATGAAAGGGTGGAATGAATCCGTCCACTCTCCAGATCCACCACCAGTGACCCAGATATAGATCGCTCTACCTTTAATCCTCACCCTTAAAACCAATACAAATGCTACACAATCTCTTTTGTTGTTTTCCTTTGGATCTTGGGGGATGTATGGGAGAAGAGAAGAGAAGAAGGAAGGATAGGAAGTAATACAATTTTGCTGTTAATATCCTGATTTTGATAGTCCCTACCTTCATTTTCATTTTGCTTCCTTTGTTTTGATTTTGCTCATTAAAAGTTGTTCAGCTCAAATCATGGATGAAAGCACTGAGAAAGTATAGGTAGTCCTGACTTACGACCACGATTGAGCCTAACATTTCTGTTGCTAAGTGAGGCACTTGTTAAGCGAGTTTTGTCCCATTTTACGACCTTTCTTGCCACAGTTGTTAAGAGAACCACTGAAGTTGTTAAGTTAGTAAGAGGGTTGTTAAGTGAATCTGGCTTCCTCATTGACTTTGCTTGTCAAGGGATACTGCATAAATATGAGTCAGTCTCCAAGCGTCTGAATTTCGATGACAAGACCGTGGGGATGCTGCAACAGTCATAAGTGTGAAAACTGTCATAAGTAACTTATTTCAGTGCCGTTGGAAGTTCGAATGGTCACTAAATGAACTGCTGTAAGTCAAAGACTACCTATATCTTGAAAAAGCAAATAGATTAATACTTGTAATATATAGTTACGCCTTGATTTACAGCCATACATTTAGTCATCATCATTCAGAGTTAGGGCTAAGGTTAGGGTTACTAGTCCTCACACTTACAATCATCATCACATTCACATGATCAAAATTTGGACACTTGGCAACCGGCATTTTTACAATGGTTGCAGCATCCTGGGGTTGTTTTATTACCATTTGTAACCTTCCCAGCCAATTTTTGACAAGGTAAGTCAATGGTGAAAGCTGGATGTGTTTAACAACCAGGCGATTCGTTTAATAACTGCACTGATTTGTTTAACAAACATTTCACAAAAAGGTCAAAAAAGTAGGCACGACTCACTTGCTTAGCAATGGAGTATCTGGGCCCAATTTTGGTTGTAAGTCAGGGACCACAGTAATCTTATCTTCTGCATGTCTAACTCTATCCAGAGATCCTACAGGAACCTACAGAAAAGATGGACGGTGTTCCCTGAAAGACATTTGCTCAGCTCATCCAGTAGATGTCATGGGAAGAAGGAATAACCTTGAGGAACAGGGGGAAGAGGTGCAACCAGGGCAATAGATAAAAGAAACCTGAACCTGGGCAGAACTGTAACATGAGAAAGCGTCTCAGACAAAATCTCATGAAGATATAGAGAGGGTGAGGGAAAGTGTATTCAGATTTGCAAGATTCTGTAACTGTAACCTTATAATAAAAGCAGGATTAATATTCATAACTTTGTTTCCTGGTCTGGTCTGCTTTGAAGGGCTGACAATAAGGTACAGGGTCTGTCTAAGGGCTCCTCATGATCTAGTACAAGCTCTGGATCCACACATGATCTCCATCCTAATGCTAGAATGCATCACACCTTTGATCTCATGCTCTTCGAAAGCGTTACAATCTGATCTGGGTAAGATGCAGCTATCCAAAGTTTCCAAAGCAGGCTGAGGCATAGAATTAAAATTGAAACATGATTTGAAAAAGAGAAAATAAATTTGGCAATGGTATCTAATGGATAGGTAGAAATGATAGACAGAGGGAGATCACAGATGATGGATGGATGGATGGATGGATATAGACAAACAGACAGATTTGGAAGCAAATCAGCAGGCATATATTGAGGAATCAAGTCATTAATTGGGTTTTTGCTATAAAACTATGGGTTTTATATCTGGTTTGCAAATATCTGGTTCTTTTGTGTGAGTGTGTGTGCAAGCACACATAACTTCAACTCAGTTTTTGACTCCTACTCAGGGATGGGATGCTACTGGTTTGGCCTGGTTCTATAGAACTGGTAGCTCTGAAGAACAGCAGACACCAAACCGGTTCGGTGCAACGACCTTTTGGTCGTCTGATTGGCCCACCCTCTCGCCTGGGCTCTTGCCTGTCCTTTATTTCCTGCTTTTTCAACCTCAGCTGCTTTGCCTGGCGCAGCTGAGATTGAAAAAGCAGGAAAAAAGAGGCTTGCCAAATGCTACACACCTGTGCGCAGCACTTCTCAGCTGTCCACATAGCAAAGCTGATGTTTAATTGTTTTATACATGCGCATAGCACTCTGACCGAACCAGTAGTAACACCGGTTGAATCCCACCCCTGCTCCTACTGACTGCCTGGACAGGTCCCTGCAGGTTTTTTTGGGAAGTAGTTTGCCATTACCTGCACCCTAGAGCTGAGGGAGGAAGACTGGCTTAATATCACTAAGCAGGCATTATACCTAAGTTGGGACTGGAACTCTTGGTTTTTAGCCTAGTGCCTTTAACTACTCCATATAAGTAGTCCTCAACTTAGAACCACAATTGAGCCCAAAATTTCTGTTGCTAAGCAAAACAGTTGTTAAGTTTGTCAAATGGACTTTTGCCCCATTTTATGCCTTTCTTGCCACAGTTCTTAAGTGAATCATTGCAGTTGTTAAGGTAGTAACATGTCGTTGTTAAGTGAATCTGGCTTTCCCCCTTGACTTGGCTTATGAGGTCACAAAAATTGATCACTTAACCCCAGGACACTTGCAGCCATCGTAAATATGAAGCAGTTGCCAAGCAACCAAATTTTGATCATGTGACCATGGAGACGCTGTAACGGTTGTTGAGTGTGAAAAATGATCATGTCACTTTATCAATGCTGTTGTAACTACGAAAGGCCACTAAACAAATGGCTGCAAATCAAGGACTACCTCTACTGTACATCAGACTGACACTCTTTGGTAGCCACTAGAGGGCAGCAAAGTCAGAAGTTTCTGTATCATTTTGTGCAGCCAGGAAAATGGCTGCCACCTGCGATGAGGGTGCGCTGCCCCTTTAAGGCCTCTCTCCAACCAGCCCAGCCACCCAGCCACCAGCACTGTAAACACAACAGAAGACAGCTGGGTGTGTGTGTGTGTGTTGTTGTAATATCGCAGCCTAAATCGGGCAGCTCTACACCCATGGCTGGGAAATTCTGGGAGTTGAAATCCACAAATCTTAAAAGTTGCCAAACTTGAGAAACAAGTGGGTTAGAGGAATACATGATGGACAGTTTAGAGCAGGGGTCTCCAACCTTGGCAACTTTAAGCCTGGTGGACTTCAACTCCCAGAATTCC
>NW_020769361.1:6947885-7030894 GCF_900518735.1 Pseudonaja textilis
CAGCCAGCTGGCTGGGGAATTCTGGGAGTTGAAGTCCACCAGGCTTAAAGTTGCCAAGGTTGGAGACCCCTGGTTTAGAGGAATACAGGTAATTATCGATTTACATCACTTCATTTAGTGATGTTTGATGTTACAACAACACTGAAAATATGACTTGAGTGTTTTTCACACTCAGAAGAAGAGAATAACACAGTCGGGAGCAGAGGTGGCATTCAGCAGGTTCTGACCAGTTCTGGAGAACCGGCAGCAGAAATTTTGAGTAGTTTAGAGAACCGGCAAATCCCACCTCTGACTGGAGATTTTACAGTATCCTTCCCCCTGCCACACCCACCAAGCCATGCCCACAGAACCGGTAGTAAAAAACTTTGAATCCCACCACTGGTTGGGAGGGATCTTGTAGGTCATTTAGTCCAACCCCCTGCCCAAGCCGGAAATCCTACAGATGCTAGTCCAGTCTCTTCTTGAAAACTTCCAGTAATGAAGCTCCCACAATTTCTGAAGGCAAGCTGTTGCATTGGTTGATTGTTCTCACTATCAGAAAATCTCTCATTTCTAGGTTGAATCTCTCCTTGATTAGTTTCCATCCATTATTCCTTGACTGGCCGTCAGATGCTTTGGAAAACAGGTTGCACCCCTCCTCTCTGTGACAGTTCTTCGAATATTGGGACACTGCTACCATGCCCCCCGTGGTCCTTCTTTTCATTAAACTAGACATATCCCATTCCTGCAACCGTTTTTTATAGGTTTTACCCTCCAGTCCCCTAATCATCTCTGTTGCTCTTCTCTTTCTCTTTCTTTCTCTTTCTTTTCTTCTCTTTCTCTTTCTTTCTTTTTCTTTTCTTCTCTTTCTCTTTCTTTCTAGAGTCTCAACTTCTTTTTTATCGCAACCCTTGCAGCTTCCCCATGTTCACACAATCAAAATTCAGACACTTGGCAACTGCCTTATGACGATTGCAGTGCCTGGGGTCATGTGATCACCTTTTGTGACCTTCTGACAAAAAAAAGTCAATGAGGAAACCAAATTCACTTAGCAACCATGTTACTAATTTAACAACAGCAATGACTCATTTAACACTATGGCAAGAAAGGTTGTATAATGGGACAAAACTCACTTAACAAATGTCTCGTTTAGCAACAGAAATTTTGAGCTCAAGTGTGGTTGTAAGTCGAGGGCTACCTGTAGTCTCTGGATAGCAGAAGAAGCGGGCACAATGAACTCGGAAACTTCAGATTCTTTCTAGAAATCCTGATTATTTCAATGCTCTGCTAAGAGCAAACACACATAAAGCTGGTCTGCTCTCTGATCTATGGATGATTTTGACACTGTGGGGTCCTTGGTATTCTCTGCGCTTGGTTGTTTTCTGGCAAACGTTTCATTACACAAGTAGGTAATGTCAGTGCTAGTGAGTGTGAGTTTGCTCCCTATTTGTACACTTATTAGCACTGATGGTATTACCTAGTTGGGTAATGGAACGTCTGCAAAGAAACAACCATGCTCTCAGAGAGCACCAAGGATTCCACAGTTCAACCCTGAGGTACAGATATACGCAACTTACAACCAGTTGCGATCATGTGACTGAGTGTGAATAGAATAGAACCAAATAACAGAGTTGGAAGGGACCTTTGAGGTCTTCTAGTCCAACTCCGTGCTCAGGCAGGAAACCCTATACCATTTTAGACAAATGGTTGCCCAATCTCTTCTTAAAAATTTCCAATATTAGAGAATTCACAACTTCTGGAGGCAAATTGTTCCACTGGTTAATTGTTCTAATTGTCAGGAAATTTCTGCTTATTTCTTGGTTGCTTCTCTCCTTGATTTGTTTCCACCCACTGCTTCTTGTCCTGCCCTCAGGGGCTTTGGGGAATAGCTTGACTCCCTCTTTTTTGTGGCATTCTTTGTTGGGCATTTGGCTACTGACGTTCATTTATGGCTGTATGCAGTGTCCTGCAGTCACGTGACCATGTTTTGGGGTGGTTTTGCTCAAAACTTTATTTCCTGTTTTTGACAAAACAGCTCATAGCAAACCATTTCCTTAACAACTGCTGCAAATAAGGTTGTAAAATTGAGTCAATTACATGGTGACATGGTTGATGACTGTCACAGCTTATGACCATATTATCCAGGCTTCACATAGTTGTAAGTCAAGGTCTACCTGTGCTGATTATTGCTATTCCTCGCTTCACAAGCTGAAAATCAGAAACGTATAGTATTAAGCTCTCAGCTTGTATTATAACGACTTAGAGTTCTCCTGGAAAATGCCCTTGCAATAACAAGGAAGTTAAAAACAGCTTAAAAGTTCTCTCTCTCTTGCTTGAAGGGGAAGAGATTAGGAAAATATTGAATCATTGTTTGACGCCTTAGTTTCGTTTTTAAAATCTGCCAACTTTAAGGAACAGCAAAAACCTGCATCTTGAGGGTTAATGTTCTTCTTCTTTGCTTATCCGCTTGCTGGAGAAAAAAAACAACCACTTTTTCTCCCTCTTCCTTCTGCCAAGTACAAAAGACACAAAGAGCCTGCCAACCGACAGAAAATCAAATTTGAAAAGAAAAGCGAAAGGAAGCCCAGAGGGGCGAGGGCTTCAGAGGCGGAACGGGGGAAACAAGAATTAAGGAGGAAGGTTCAAAATGACCAACGCCGTCCTAAATGAGCAAGAGAAAATCCTGCAGGAATTCCATGCAGAAAGAGTTTTCCTTTCAGGAAACAAGGAATGGCTTGTAGAGAAGAATTTCTTTGTGGTGAAAAGCACGGTGGAGAGAATTGTGAAGTGGGCTTATGAATCCAGCACTGGCTTGTACCCCTTTGACCCCATTCCCGTGGGCAGCTACAACGAAGGGCTGCACCTGCAAGTGGAAAACGCGTCCAATGACTTTGACTTCCTCATCCCGATACGGTATAACTCCAAGTTGGCGCTCCGGAGCAGAATCGTCCCCATTAATTCCTCCAGCCGTCCCACCCACCAGCTCCCCACCTACATTTTTCGCAACAAAGGAATCTGTAACCGTCCTGACAAAGGGCTGCCGGTTTTTTGCCAGGGCACCAAAATGTTGGTGGATATTGAGGATGTGGCAGAGACAGATGTGCAGATCTATTGTGATAAGCCAAAATCAGCATTGGCGGAAGAGGAGGAAGAAGAGGATGATCCTGAGTATTGTAAATTAGAAATGAGCCAGGTAGGTATCAATATGATGGCCAGGAGGAAAGGTGGCGCCCCCTAGTGTTGAAATCTGGGACATGTTTGCTGGGGAAAAGGTCTTTTTCTGCACAGGAAAAAAAAGCTTTCTTTTTCTTTTCTTTTCTTTTTTTGCTAGGAGAGTCTCGGCCACCATAATCTGGATCCAGAGCAAATCCTAAAGGACTTTCAGCAATACGTAGGGATTGCCTTAAATCCAGGTGCACCATTTCAGAAAAATTAGCCAGTGCAATGGGAATCCAGTGCAGGAATGGACAACTGTTAAAATAAGAGAGAGTATGTTGTGAATGCTTTAAAAAAATGGAGTGGACCTTGCAGATTCATAAAATTAATTTTCTTGGTGGGTTGGGGCTGCTTACAAAGGATTCAGTTAGCAGAAGTAACCTGATAAGGTCTGTAGAGCAAGGGGCCCTGGGCTGTAGCCCATTTCTCAGTGGTGAGTTGAGCCATGGAAGCGGCAGATGCGTGCATGCACACACATGTACATCTCCACTTCTGCAAGCAGCAGGCGAGCGTGTGTGCATGCATTCTATTTGTTCAAGTGGCAAGTATGCACGCTCGCCACTCGCACAAATAGAGCTGTGCTTGTGCAAAACTATCCCCTCTCCCCCTCACACACCGGTTGGCAAAACCGAAATGTTTGGGGAACATTGCCGTAGAGCCTTCACCCTGCACATTTACTATTTATTTATTAAAATTTATATGGTCGCCCAACTCACGGTAATTCTTGGTGGATTACAGAAAATTAAATCCCAATACAAAACCCAATAAACTCCCCAGTACTCCCTGGGGACAACAAGGAAACAACTCTTGATGGAGTTACATGTCATCTTGGAGGTTCCCAGCAGGCCCACTGACAAACAGTCTTCAGGGCCTTTCCAAAGGGGGTGGGGGTAGTCTTATTTCTGCAAAGATGATGACCACAGGAAGGGAGCCACCACAGAGAAGGCCCTTTTTCTTGGTTCTGCCCCCTCCCCAAGAGAGAGGACCCCAAAAGTCACTTGTTTCCCTGCTCTGGTGGGTCGGGTAAATGTAAATGGAAAAGACAATCCTTCATTTTTCTTTTTGAGATAGGCAGACCTGAAAACTAATATTACACTGTCAATCATTTCAGTGTTCAAAGATCTGTCATCCAGATACATTGTTGTGAATAAATATGGTGGGAACAAGCATTGTGCAATGTGCCAAACATCCTATTTGCCTTTTAAATGAAATAATTGTAGAAAAGTAAATCCAGATGTGACCTACTTGGTTTATATTTTCACTAAGGCCGATCCAAATAGAGGAAAGCACGCAGGCTCTTCATTACGCCAGATGTTTCAAAAATGTTGTTTGTTTGTAAAATTTAGGGGCTCTTAGCCAGGCAAAAGCTTTTAGAGACTTTTAGTGTATGAATAGTCACATTTTTTCCAAATACATTAATTTGCCAATTTACTTTCAAAATAATAGCTGCTGCAGTTATTCTGCACTGCTCAATTCCCAACAACCCTGAGGTACAAATTTATGGACTTCTCGCTAGTCCTCAACTTACAACCACAATTGGGACGAGAATTTCCATTGCACATCAACATGGATGTTAAGCAAGCCTTTTACAGCCTTTTTTTGCCACAGATAACAGATAATCTGAGTTGGAAGGGACCTTATTAAGACAATTATTAAGCAAATTAATGAAACTGTTAAGTGAATCATGTCATTAAGCGAACCTGGCAGCCCTGATTGACTTCTCCTGTTGGAAGCTGCTGAGAAGGTCACAAATGGCCCTGGAATACCCCAACTGTCAAAAATACATGCTGCTTGCCAAGTGCCCAAATTTTGATCATGTTAGAATAGAATGAGTGGGAAGGGACCTTGGAGGTCTTCTAGTCCAGCCCTCTGCTCAAGCAATTTCAGATAAGCGACTGTCTAGACCAGGGGTGTCAAACTCGCGGCCCATGGGCCGGATGTGACACGTGCTGGCCTCATCCCTGCCCGGTTTAGTGAAGGGGGAAAACGTTCCAATACATCACATGATGATGCCACAACAACACGAGTTTGATACCCCTGGTCTAGACTCTCCTTAAAAACCTCCAGTGATGGAGCATCCACGATTTCTGAAGGCAAGATTGATTGTCCTCACAGTTAGGAAATTTCTCCTTAATTCTAGGTTGCTTTTCTCCTTGATTAGTTTCCATCCATTGTTTCTTGTCCTGCCCTCAGGTGCTTTGGAGAATAATTTGACCCTCTCTTCTTTGTGTCAGCTCCCCAAATACTGGAATAGTGCTATCATGTCACCCCTAATTCTTCTTTTCTTTAGACTAGCCAAACCCAAATCCTGCAGCCATTCTTCATGTTTTAATCTCCAAGCCTTTGATCATCTTAGTTGCGCTTCTCTGAACTTTTTCCAAGGTCTCAACATCCTTTTTGTAGTATAATGACAAAAATTGGTTGCAGTATTCCAGATGTGGTCTTACTAGGGTTTTATAAAGTGGTACTAATATTTCACATGATCTTGATTCTATGCCTCTGTTTAATGTGACCAAGGGGATGGATTTCTCTCTTGGTGCAAGTCACCTTTTTTTCAGTGCCATTGCAACTTCAAACCATTGTTAAACCATTTGTCAAAATACCATAGAAAGTTGTGTTTGCTGGTCTGTTCCCTGGTTCTTAAATGGGATTGTTCTTGGAATTACAACAGATTATCCTTGACTTTTCCTATTTCTCTTTCCCATCTCCCCAGAGTACACCCACCCTCGGCAAAATGGTAAGTCCAGAAAGTGTAAAATGTTAATATTTTTCTATTGGGATAATATGTTGAGGGATTGGATTGGGCTCCAGGGTTCCTGTTGCTGGTTTATTGGGTTTTAATAAATGAAAGCAGTGATTATAGTGATTACAGATTATAAAACTAGACTGCATTTGTTAAATTTATACTGGATTCCTCTTCAACCTTTAGATCCCGTTTTCCAACTTCGGATGTTCCCTTCCCGAGTACCCAGAATACATAATAGCATAAGAGGTAAGTTGAAATTTTTTTTTTACTGCCCATTTTTTCAAATGAGAAACATTCATCATGAGCAGATACATCTTTGTTATCCTTTAAAATTATCCTTGTTATCCTATAAAAATTAATTGACCATAGATTAACAAATTTTAAAAATATCTTAAGAGACCCTGCATAGCAAGAAATTAGCCTCTCAGAGGTGCTTTTTCAAGAGAAACTGGACTTTCTTTGTTTTTCCTTGAAAATGTTTTGCTTCTCATAAAGAAGCTCCTTCAATTCCGACAGGTGCAGAATGGAAGGATTTATTATATCCCTTGCAGTTATATAGTTATTAGCACTCTCTCTGAGAGTAGTTGAGGCTACTTGGAGGTTTATCTGTGCCCTCCAAGTGACCTCAACAACTCTGAGAGTGAGTGTTAACAACCAGATGACTGCAAGGAATATAAATCATTCCATTCCCTACCATTCCACCAGAACTAAAAAAGCCTCTTGGATGAGAAGTGAAATGTTTTCAAGGAAAAAAAATATCCCATTTCCTATTGAAAAAACACCTTTGGCACAACCATGACTTGGATGACTCAGAACCTCCATAGATTTTTCAGGAATGAATCAGATTAGTAACCCTAATTTGAATGGAACTAATGCCTTTTGGTCCTTTGTCTTTGAATGTCAAATGGGTTCCATTCCATTCCCGTTGTTTGTGTCTTTACATAACAATCTTAACCTTATTTTTGATTCAAACAAGAGGCCTTGAATTCAATAATTTTGCTATTTGCATTTGAGCCATTTTAGAGAAGTACATTTAAATAGATCCACAACAATGAAATGTGAAATATGTACTTATGCACAAATATATACCAGAAATAAAAGTACAGGACTGTAAAGGCAGTGACTCAGAACAAAGTTTGCAATAGGAAGGGCACTATCCCAGTTCACTATCCCCAAAGAATCTATTTTAAGGATGCCCTTATATGCCATTAAGTGATGATCTGTCTCTAACTTGGTCCTTCAAGTCTTCCAAGGGTGATTCCATTGCCATGTTAACTGATTCCATCCATTTTGGTGGTGGCCGTCTTCTCTTTCCTTCTTCTTCTCAGCCTCAAAGCCTTCTCTGGAGAGCTGAGTCTTTGCATAATTTGTCCAAAGTAGGATAATTGTGCCTCAAGTCTGAACTCTGTCTTGATTTATTTGATGATTCATTTATATATGTGTGTGTGAGTGTGTGTATGTGTGTGTTTTCTTAAGTTTTCACGGGTATTTATATGTATGGCATTCAGCTTTGTTCGGGTATTTTCCCATGTCATTATAGTTGTGCTTTTAAAGTTGTTGCAACGTTTCGGCAGAATCTCATCTGCCATCATCAGGCTTGTGTATTGTGTACTCACAGATGAACACAATATACAATCCTGATGATGGCAGATGAGATTTTGCCAAAAGCACAACTATAATGACGTGGGAAAATACCTGAACAAAGCTGAATACCATACATATATACTGTCTGTCTGTCTGTCTGTCTGTCTGTCTATCTATCTATCTATATCTATCTATCTATCCTGTATATTCATTCATATGAATATTTTTTTCATTCATATGAACATGCATACATATATTAACCTATGTCATAATTATATATGCAAATATAGTTTATATAATGGTATATTTGTGCATTATTTATATATCATAATTTATTAACAACTGGATAGCGTAGTAGTTAAAGAACTCTTTCATGTGGCAGACCAGGGTTCAAATCCTAGATGGTTCCCTACTTTACCAGTAAGGGTCCCTATGCAAAGACGCCCTAAAATTCGTGTGTGTGTGTGTGTGTACTTCCTATTCAATTAAGCCTTTAGATCTGCTAGTTTTATTTTCCCCACCATGCAATACAGTACTCAACTTATAATAATTTGTTTAGTGACTATTTGAAATTACATTGTCACTGGACAAAATGACTTATGACCAGCTTTAAAAATTTATGACCCTTGTACCATCCCCATGGCATGATCAAAATTCAGGCAATTTGATAACTGGCATGAATTTATGAGGGTTGCAGCATCCTGGGGTCACATGATCTCCATTTGCAACCTTCCCAGCTGGCTTTCAACAAGCAAAATCAATGGGGAAAGCCGGATTCATTTAATGACCATTTAATGGTGCAGTAATTAGTGCCGTACTGTAGGCTACTTCTGCTGCAGCCAGCTGCCTGCAATTTGGCAGATCGAATCCCACCAGGCTCAAGGTTGACCCAGCCTTCCATCCTTCTGAAGTGGGTAAAATGAGGAGCCAGATTGTTGGGGGCAACCAGGCTGACTCTGTAAACCACTTAGAGAGGGCTGTAAAGCACTATGAAGCGGTATATAAGTCTAAGTGCTATTACTATTGCCAACTGCCTTGGCAAAAAAAAAAAGATCATAAAATTGGGCATGTCTCACTTAACTACCTCGCTTAACAACAGATCTAAATTGCATTTGTAAGTCAAGGACTAGCTGTAGTTACAACTCAAGGTTGTGCATCACTTTGGCTAATAATACCCTGGATCTGCTTTCCTCCGACACATTTCTAGGGAACATCAGATTAGAGACCTTGGATTTAAGTGGTCCAGCCATCCGGTTGGTTTTCAACGAAGGGAATGAAACTATCCCGGTGAAGCTGGTGCCAGCCGTTCGGGGAGCAATAGAATTCTCCAACGAATGGATGAGGGAGGATCTCACTCACCTTTCTGACTGGTGGGATGGTGACCTCACCCATGAAAAGAAGAGCTTCCTCCAGAAGGTCCAAGCCCTTAAGGAAGCGGGGCTAGAGCTCGTCCCAAAGGGAGGATTCTGGAGGTAAAAAACCCCAAGTTGTTTGGTGGAAAGAACGGTGTAACCAAGGTTGAGGACATGGTTTTAAGCCCTGTGGGACGCTGGATAGGGATGCAGAATAAAACACCTGACTGGAACAGGGCCAGGATTTTCCACTAGAACCTGAGGCTGCTTATCTGGGTTTTTAATAAAAATGTTTTAAGCATTTGCCAAACTCTGCTTTTAATGGGATTATTGAACCCTCATCTAAGGAGGCCTATGCTGATGTCATCTCCCTTAATGAAAGAACGACACTGGAAAGCCTCTTTTGAGAAGTTGTGAGCTTCTCTTGCTTATATTTCAGTGTTTCTCAACCTTGGCCACCTGAAGACTTCAACTCCCAGAATTCCCCAGCCAGCATGTCTTGACTGCACCCATCTTCAAGTGGCCAAGGTTGAAAAACACTGGACTTGTTGCTCACAATTCCCATCATATCCAGGTGACCCAGAGGTACCAATCTACCATAGTACTTCTTTGGAACTCTTTAAAGCAGCCGCATCTTTTCCCAGATTATGCATAGGTCTAGAGTCCATCGATTTCACTTTTTCTGCCCAAGTTAAGAAAGAAGGCCAGTTGCAAACTTAAGATATACCGGAAGGACCCTTGAGCTGGATACATGGTTCTAAAGCTCCTGTTTGCAGAACGATTACAATATTCCTAACCACCATTTCCCCCCTGGAACCAGGCTGTCTTTCAGGTGTGCTGAGATGATGATCCTTAAGGAAGTCGACGCTGATGGAGGGCAGAGACGGGCAGCTTTACGACTGCTCAAGTTTGTTAACCAGACTAGATGGACCCCAGAGTATGGCAAAATCCTGACTTCCTACCATCTTAAGGTGAATCTTCTGAACTAACTCCTGCGCTAGGCCGGATTAAGCTTCCACCTCACGCTCATGAAGATACATTGAAACTCCCCATGTGCAGGTAGTCCTCAGCTTATGACCACAATTTCCATTGCTAAGCAAGACAGTTCTTAAGTCAATCATACCTGATTTTATGACCTTTACTGCCACCTTTTTAAGTGAATCTCTGCAATTGCTAAGTGCATCATGTGGTGGTTAAGTGAATCTGGCTTCCCTCACTAATTTGGCTTGTTGGAAGCTGGCGGGGAAGGTCAGTGTTTTTTTCAGTGCTGTTATAACTCTGGTCTTTAAAGGAATGGGTAAGCTAAGGACTACTTGCTGCACTTGTATAAAAGTACATACCAACTACTTTTACCCCACGTGGGAGCATGTAAAATTGGATAGCAATAAAAACACCTTCCTTCTGCCATCTCCTTTCCCTCTCTGCTGCCATGGTGTGTGTGTGTTAGGAGAGAGCTGTGTGTGTTTTAGTCCCAATAGCATCAACTGCCGACTTCTTTCATAAAATCTCAGCTCCCTCTCACCCCGCTCTACAATATAGCCACTGCCCTGCCCAAATTCCTTTCCTCCTACCTCTTCTTGACATAAACCTAGGAGCGTGATGAGGCCCGAACCTCCAAAGTCAGCGTGAGGTCTAAGCATGGCGGCTCTGTTGCCTTTCCTCTCTTGCAGACTATTTTGCTGTGGAGCTGTGAGATCTATCTCCGCAGAGAGGCCTGGGAGACGCTGCTCTCTTCTCTCAAGACCCTCCTGGGCCTGCTGAAACACACCCTGGCCGAGAAATGCCTCCCTCATTACTTCCTGAAGCCTCTCAATCTCTTCAACAAGCGTTACAAAACCAGCAACGACACCTACTGGCCCTTGTCTTTGGAGACCCTCGCCCATGAGGTTTCAGCCATGCTGGCAGATGCCACCGCCTATCTTGTCCTGGGCCCCAAATCCCCAGGCTGCTCGGCCAACCAAGGCCATGAAGAGAAAACTGCAGCTCTCCGGGAGTTTAAAGAAAGCCATCGGGAAGAACTGGAAGAACTGAAGAGGATGGAAGATGAACATATGTATGAGGAAGTGGAAACTACTGAAGAATAAACCCTGCTGGGCTTTCTTCAGGAACAAACTGCTTTGGGCTGCCATAAAATTTAGCTTTGTTCCCAAGCCTGTGATTAATTTTCTGGTGGTTTTCAGGGAATATTTGATTTAGTTTGTGTCATTTTTAGTCCAAGCTGTCAATGTGATTTTAACCTTGAATCTCTTTTTATGGGGATTTTTTTGGGGGGTGGGGGGAAGGAGGGGTTTGTATGCTGCCCAAGGTCCAGCAGAGTTGGTCAGCTCTGATGATTTGAAATAATAAATAACTTTTCCTTCATCTCAAGAAATTGTTTTCTACTCTAAAGTAATTCCAACCTTTATGACGATGGAAGAGGCCGAAACTGTCTAGGCAAATTTCTGCAGGAGGCTCAAAGCCTACAAATCTAAGAGGTTATATCCTGAACAGCTCTTTATATCTTGGCTGCTCTGTTCCCATCATCCACTGCTGATTCTGGATTCTAGCCAAATGGTAAGGTAGAAAGAACTGAGTAAGGTCACATTTGCCCTCCCCATAGTATCCAACTGGTAGCCAAATGTGTAATGGCAAAATGGCCAATTTTAAAAAATAAGTCGTGGAATTTCCAAACATACCTTCCAATGAGAGATAAGTTTGGTCAATGGTTAAGGCACCAGGCTAGATTTCTAGTCTTACCTTAGGCATGAAGACTGGCTGGGTGACTGGGTCACTCATTCACTCTTAGTCCAATCCACCTCATAAAGTTGTTGTGGGGAAAATAGGATGTATGTGTGTGTGTGTGTGTGAGTGTATGTGTGTGAATAAAAATGATAGAAACTGGGTGGGGAGCCATCTGAAGACCTGCTAAATCCTACGCTTTGCTCCCAAATTCTGGCAGTTCATTCCAGCTGTTTGGGGAAGAACTTTCAGTGCAATTTTTTTAAAGATATAAATTGAAGTAGTTAAACTTGCTAAAGTTCCCACTACAATCCCCACCCTCAAAAAAACCCAACAGACCAACAAACAATCTTGTTGAAATACTTGTGAAAATAAAAAGGAAAGTATAGATGGAAAATATGTTGATTTTTAAGTGTAGAAAAACAAAGGGGTGGGGTGATGGTTTCCATGTCTTCATGAATAGATTCAACAGTCCAGTCCTGGAATGAAAACACGCAGATCAATTGTAGACTTAGGACATCTGCTTTCAGGCAAGTTTCAGTTCCTTTCATTCACTTCCATATTAAGTCATCCTGCTTGTTTTTGGAGTTTCTCTCACAACCCTTGTGGGGGAGCAAACCCACCCCCCCTTTTGCAGGCAAACTTTGCAAGCTCTTCAGCAATCAGAGATGCCCCTTAGACCATACTGGATTTGAAATTTCACAAAACCAAGATTATTCACAAAAGAACACTATGTGCGTCTCAGGTAAAAATTAGTGAAAAGGCTCGGTATCCAAAGTTGGTGAAGACATCAATGAAGTGGCTGCTTCCAGCTGCTGTCAACACCTTAAGGGGGAAAAAAAAGATTTTTGGGATGAGCCTACATGATGTGCTGAACCAGATTAGCTAGCCACAACTCCAACTTCACGCTTTGCATGCTACTCTGATTCAAAATGCAGTTGATTGGCACGAGCACTGTTTTCAGACAGGTGCCAGCAACTGTGTGACTTCAGAACATTTTCTCGTCAACTATACTGTGTAATCTTCTCAATGGACAGCTAAAGAGACAGCTAAAATTCTCGTTTCATCTGGTTCAATTGATGGCTTTGGTTTTATATCACTGTATTTATTAGCTGACTTGGAACCTCCTTTAAGACAGGATACAAATGCTATGATGAATGAATCCAAACAACTTCCACATTATTCCCAAGATCTGAGTTTCTTCAAAATCAAAGATCCAAGTACCCGCCTCCTTCCCAAAATGGAAACAACTGCCACCTTTTCTAATTCCCCATTGCTCCTGTCGTATTGCATTACAGTCTGGTTTGGAAGCATCACTGCTTCAGATAGGAAGGCGATGCACAGAGTGGTGAAGATGGCAGAAAAGGTTATTGGCAGTTCATTTCCTTCTATCCAGGAAGCAGCACATAAGCGATGGATGCTTGAGCAGGGTCCGCAGGATTGTCTGGGACACCACACATCCTCTTGATAACCTGTTTTCCTTCTGGGAGGAGCTTTGTGGTATCCAAAGCAGAATATCCAGATTCAGCCACAGTTTTCTTTCATACATTATCAACTCGTGAACCACCAAGCTTCCTCTTTCTGCTATATATTCAAGCTGGACAGTGATTAATATTTGTACGTATTTATATGTTAGGGTCTAGGTATATACATATGTATGTATGTATGTATATATATATATATATATATATATATATATATATAGCATATCTATATGTGTGTTATGTATGTGTACACTTTTGAGAGCAGGCAACAGAATTTCATTGTTAATATGTGCCAGTGTGCCCAAAGAAAAAAATGACAATAGCAATAGCACTTATATACCACTTTACAGTGCTTTACAGCCTTCTCTAAGCAGTTTACAGAGTCAACATATTGCCCCCAACAATTTGGGTCTTCATTTTTCCAGCCTTGGAGGGTTGGAAGGCTGAGTGAACCTTGAACCAGTGAGAACCGCCGAACTGCAGGCAGCCAGCGATCAGCAAAAGTAGCCTGCAGTACTGCATTCTAATCACTGCGCTACCGCAGCTGATAAAGGTTATCTTATCTCTTGATCCCTTTCTTATAGTAGGCCCCACCTATCTGATTTGAGCTCCACCCCGTTCATCCAATGAACAGGCCACAATATCTACACCACCACCTCACACACATACCCGTTCCAATTCTGCTTGCAATTCTGAAGGTACCTTATAAAATTTATTGTCTGTCCATCTTACCACAGGGTAACTCTGGTCAGCTATGTACCTTATGCTCTGCAGAGCGTTCGTTGATGGAAATGGAGTGGACACAACGAGGGAGGCAAGGGATTTGGGCTTTCACTTCCCCACTGATCTGTAAATGATTAATGGTTGGACTGTGGCCAGCAGAGAGAATCTGTGAAAGATGAAGAAAGGAGACAGAAGTACTTTAAAAAAAAAATCAGTACAGTTAAACAGTAGCCATCTTAGGTCACCCAAAACAGAAGCAGTATTTCCTCTTTGTCCCAAAGGTGCTCTTTCAAGAAGCAACCAGACTTCCTGTTTTTTCTTTGAAGACATTTTGCTTCTCACCCAAGAAGCTTCTTCAGCTCTTCTCCGAAGAAGCTTCTTGGATGAGAAGTGAAATTATTTTAAAGAAAAATCAGAAAGCCCAGTTGCTTCTTGAAAAAGCACCTTTGGAACAACCATGACAATCTCCATAGACAGTAACCCTCTTTGATACACAATCTTTGGTGAATCTCCTGTTCTTTGCACTGTTAACTTTCTTTTTCTTTTTAAAAACCCACTTTAATGAATTTCAAAGATAAAATACAATTAACAGAAAAAGGAAAGATTGTTTGGGGGCGGGGAGGGGATCAGATGGTAGAAAGTTAAACAGTGACAAAAGAAAAAAAGGAAAAGGAATACAAAAAGAAGGAAATCTGATTTTATTCAGTACAGGTATATTACAAACCTCCTTGTGCATCAGCCTTGTGAAATTATCCCCTCTGTATGGTAAGTGCAAGATATTTTAGGTGTTTTTTAAACCATGCCTCTTACATGGATCATCTCCAGCCATACATTCTCACTAACATTTTTTTTTAATGTTGACTTTTGTTGAATTTCTAAACCAATTTGGAAATCTTTGCACTGAGCTTTGGCAGATCAGTGGGTCTCTTTCAGAGACCCACACATAAAAAATAGAGGCGGAAGAGAAGGGTGAGGCTAATACTGATTAAATAAAGAGGCAGAAGCAGCAAAGCAAAGTGAGGATGTCTATCATGGGGCAGCGGTGCAGGTTCTGAAACTCAGGGATGTAAGACTTACCAGATCTTGATAGAACATGGCTTGCTGCTGGCACTGAGGCAAGGGAAATACAGTGGTGGGTGTCACTGAACGTAGGTGCCAAAGAGTGAGCGCTGGGCCCCCGCCACACACCTGTGACATTTTAAAAATATATATATTTCACAGTATTCTTTCCCCAATCTGGTGCTCTCTACAAGCCTGAACTCTCAATCCACAAACCGATCTCCCACTTCAGAATAAACTGGAGATCAGGGACTCCAAAAGAACAAAGCTATGGGGTCCTTGGTGCTCTCTGAGCTTGGATGTTTTCTTGCAGACGTTTCATTACCCAGTTAGGTAATATCATCAGTGCTAGATAGGGGATAGGGTTTGCTCTTTGTTTATATAAGAATCCCCTTCTAGGGAAGATGGGCTACATAGAAATATAATTAAAAAATAAATATATCAGTGGCTTGGTTTGCCCTGTCAACGTTGGTGGGAATGTTCTTAGTGGTTCTTTGTTCACTCTGTTGTTTATTGTTTCTTTGGTAGTTCCTTGATAGGGATATTGTTTACTGCTTGATTGTTAGTCTACAAATAATCTTGGTATTAATCTCTGCTTAACTGGTTATTGATTGCTGGCAAGGAGGTATTTCTAGTCTTTTTGTTTCCTTTTGAGTTTTTTTATTGTTCTTTTGAATAGTATGCAGATGAGCCAATGATATGAAGAGAGGTAGCCCAAGAATCATGAAAACCCCATTGATGAGGCAAACAACTGGGGCACCCTTGCCTGGTGTATCTCTGGAGATGCAAGTCACTGAGAAGCTGAGGGACTCACCATCCAGTCAGAATCTGTCGCCAAACAACTGATCCACTTCCCGTTCTGAGGGCGTCTGCATTCCTAAAAGAATTAAGGAGAGTTTTTAGAGGAAAACTGCTGAGTTAAGGAGTAGTTAGATTCACAGTATTAAAAACTGACCTCTGATTAGTTCCCTCACAACAAGCTCACTGAAATCAATGAGATTTAAATTCCTAATTTTTTAAAATATCTATGGGCAAATCTGAAAAAAAAGGATAAGTGCAGCAATATTATACATTCTGAGTTTTGGAGAAAGAAGATCTATTTATTTATTTATTCATTCATTCATTCAATCAATCAATCAATCAATTTCTTTATAGCCACCCAACTCAATCAATGACTAGAAGGTTTACAATTCAAAATTCAGGTTAAGGTGAAAATACCTCATATTTGTGGACAGCAATTGATTGGACTTGACCTCCTATACGTAAATCTGAAAACCAAATTAAAAGGGGGGCGGGGGGAGAGAAACCAGTCCTTAAAACAGCATTTTCTTTCTGATTGAAAATCAAAACAACTTTCTTCAGAAGTGTTGAACTGCCCGGCATTTGCAGCTGGAAAGCAACAAATTAGGGGCAGAAACAGAAGCACCACCAAACAGACTATAAATGCACAGCTCTTCAAATTCTGCTGAAGCTCACAGCAGGACCAAGCCAATACAATTTACACGGAAGGATTCCTGGGAGTTGTAGTTCAGAAACATCTGGATTTACTGTCCCCCTAGGAAACCTTATCATTCTGCATTCCAGTCAAACCAGATTTTGGTCGTTTTGCATCCCGAGCCTGTTCCACAACAGTAGGGCCAACAACGATAAAGTTCTGCCCTGGCAGGACCCAGATATAAGTTTGCTTTAAAGGTGAAGGGAAGGAATGCAGCTTAATGACAAAGCACAACGTTTATAAACCCAAGTCTCAAATCAACCCCTGACATGTTCAGCCAGAAATCCCAGGCGAAATCATGCAATGTGAAGTTAAGTCATAAAAGGAGTCCCTGCAGGTTTCACTAGTCGTAGCAGACTTTAGGGGACAGTGCTCATCTCTGTTTCTTGGCCATTGAGCCAGCGCTGTCTGAAGATGTTTCCGCAATCCTATGGCTAGCATGACATCACGTCACAGTGCAGAGCAGGCAGCAAAACACAGATCACTGTCTTTCCAGCAAAGAGGTCCTTATTTAGCTACTTGCATGCTTTTGAATTGCTAGGTTGGCAGGAGCTGGGGCAAGTGATAGAAGCTCACTCCATCACGCAGTGGGTAGGACTCGAACCTCCAGAGCACAGATGTTCTCTGGCATCTTTTAAACCAATGAGTCACCGTACTTCTAGAGTTAAGTGGACTATTGATGAATTTAATGTAAGGCGTGTATATTATGCTCCTGTAGGACAGCTTGTCAGATTTGTGGAGGTAATCCCAGGATTTCCTAGCCAACACGGTCTCTGCTGAGAATTCTGGAAATTGGAGTTCACATATCCAGAGGAGACTGCATTTGTCTAAAGCAGGGTTGGACAACTATGGCAACTTTATGACCTGTAGACTTCAACTCCCAGAATTCCTGAGCCAGCAAGGAGGAGTTGCCCACCCCTGGTGTAAAGACCGTTAGATGTTTTATGAAGAAACAGGGGCCACATGAAAGGAAGAGAGAGCCAGAGTTTGACCCAGTAGACACTTACCCCAAAGACGTACGGTCCCATCCTCACTTCCTGACAGACATTCTCGGAGCTGCTCACGAAGGGCCAAACAGTGGATGTAATCAGTGTGGCCCTGAAATTCATGCTGAGAGAAGGGGAGGAAGGGACAGAGAAGGGGCAAAGTGACTTCAAGTCTATCTATATAGGTGGTCCAATAACGGCCCATGAAAATCAGCATTCTAGATTTGGTTAACAGTGAAAGAGACAGAGGGCACCAGAGAACCTCACAGTCAAGAGTTGCTATTACTTCTAACAAGATATTAGGTCTCTGATCTATACGATTTCCAAAAACCCTCCAATGTCTCCCAGTGAATTCTGAGAAGTGTGGTTCTCCTGTGGAAGGTCATTAAACGGAAGAATGAGCAGGATCTTTAAGGCAGTTGAGCTATCTGTTCATTAGATCCACGCTGTGGTGAATAAGAGAGGAGGCGATACCCTTTTTCTTCAAGAAATCATTGCTGGACCCAATGATTTTTGACAAGTTTTGTGCAGCCTCCAGCCTTCCCTTCCTGGACAAGATTGTTGAGAAATAGTCAGACTACATCTTCAGAGGACCATGGAAGGATTATCTAGACCCACTTAAGGCAGGTTTCAGACCAGGGATAGGACAGACAGCACCAATTATACCTTGTTTCCTTGAAAATAAGATCCAACCCAAAAATAAGACCTAACTTGATTTTTACACATGCACCCAATATAAGCCCTACCGCCCTACCCCCAAAATAAGCCATAGTTAAGACCTCATCCACTCCATTGCACTGGGTTGCACGGGGTGGGGCGAGGCGCACAGATAAAAAACAAGTTAGGGTGAAGGGGGGGATGCAGCTGCCCCACATGCCCCATACCCACTTACCTTAGGACAGCTGCAGACAGGCCTCCCATACCCCAACACCTGCCTCACAGGCCCACTTCTATGGCCGCTTGCGTGCGTTGCCCGCAGCCTCCATTTCACTGTCAGAGGCCTTCAGGAAAGGCCGATGCAGCTGAGAAACGAGCTCTGGATTGACATGCATGTTGCCCCCTGGCCTCCATTTCACATCAGAGTTTGTTTCTTGGCTGCAGAGGCCCTTCCTAAAGGCTCTGATGGCAAAACAGAGGCAAGCAGACAATGCACGCAAACGGCGGCAAGCAACCACAGAAGTAGGCCGGCAGTGGCCACACAGACTCGGGACTGTTGGTGCTGCCACTGAGAAGTGAAACAGTGGAAGCCATGCCCCTAAAATAAGACCTAATGCCTCTTTTTAAGGTTAAAAAAAATTAAGACCGGGTCTTATTTTGGGGGAAACCTGGTATGTGTTGACGAAAGAACTGATTCCTTTTCATAAAAGCCATAACCATGTTTCACCAGACTTTACAGAAGAAAGCTGAAGATCTATTCCCAAGAAAGTCCAGTTCCTCTTGAAAAATCACCTTTGGGACAACCATGACTTGGATGACCGAGAATCTCCATAGACACCTCCAGATCTATTGAATTCAACTTCTGGATTCTGAGTAACAGCACTGAAAATGAAGGGCACGTGCTGAAAAGCTCCCAGGTTGAGAAAAATCACATTTGAACTTTAGAAAGTGAAACAGGGGCAAATGCACAAGGGAGAGAATTCAAAATAGATGCAAAATAGATGCATTGGTAATCAATGTTTAGAGTCTATTTGTGTGTTTTAATGCCATTTCTATCTATCTATCTATCTATCTATCTATCTATCTATCTATCTATCTATCTATCACCTCCCTCTCTCCTACCCTAAATCTAGATCATAAGAACTGATTTGCAGAAGGAATGGTAGAACCTGAGGGGATAGTCAAAAGAGGGATCAGCCTAGAATCCCTATTTAGTCACAAGTGAACTAAGTCCAACTTCCCTTGAATTCCATTGACTTGCATTTAACTCCAAGCAGGTGAATTAAAAAGATTCCTCTATATGGGAAGATCAACAATAAATCAGATTAATTGAAGCTTCATGTGTAGACCTGATCTTTTGTACCTGACATGATCTGCTGGTTAAATTATCAACATTTATCCAGATCTTAAGAAGAATTCTGAGGAAACCAGAAAGGCTGAAAGCTCCATAAAACATAGGGCATCTTGGCTTATTTCTCCCACACCTAAAGGACTCACAGTAAATACTCCAGTCTCCAAGTCCATCATGTGAATGACACAGTCACCTCCAGCCATCAGTAGACTATTATCCTAGAAAAAGTAGCAGGGAAAGGAAAGAATGTGGCATGATGAAACCTCTTGAGTTGTATTGATCCATCCCAAGACATCCCAATGGCCCTACCTTCAGGTTCAACTGCAGGCTGTTGATTTCTGGCACTTCAAGTCTACTTCTAAAGAGGAAACGAAAGGCAAATCTCAACAGGTCCAAGCACAGGAAAAAAATAATAGCAAAAAAAAAAAAAAACAGCAAAACTAGGCTTTACCCATAAGGTGGCCTCCTACTCCAAGCTTCTTTGCAACTCTAAAATGGAAGGCAAGGAAAGGCATTTTAGGAATAACAGAAGTCAGAAAACGTACAGCCAGGCTAAGAGGGAAGGGGGAGGGAAGCAACCCACTCATACTTTTTTCACAATCTCGCTCCAGTTCCAGGCCTTGACCTCTCCATTGCCAGCACTTAACAGCTGCCGATCGGTGGACACCATGGCATAGATCGCTCCACTGTGGGCTGTGGAAAGAAGAGAGACGTTTCATGAGGGATGTAGCCTTCTGGGGAATCCTCAGCTGAACCAAAGAAACTCAGCGACATTGATGCCAAATGAAGAATTCCTTCTGGGTTAAAGATAGACGGGCCAACCATGCTATCTGCTGACTACACACAGCCCTAATTTGACCATAGAGGAACACCCCAGTTTACTATAGGGTAATGTTTATGTTGAAGTCCACATATCTTAAAATTGCCTATGTTCAGAAACTTTGCTAAGGTCCCTCTATATTTTCTCTGCTAGCCCAACCGTTACCAACCTGCAAAGCACACTACTGGCTTCTTGCTCTCCTCCTTGGCTTCTGAACTTAATGCTGCCGACAGGCTATCCACAAAAAAAAAGAGTGAAAGTTAACCCAAAGATAGTCTTGTTTTTAAAAAAATAAAATAAAGAAAGCATAGCCAGTGATAATACCTGAATACGGCAATTTCTCCATAGTTATTTCCGGCTGCTAAATATCTGCCACAAGGTGAGACACTTTGAGTATATATGGTCATGTGCAAGAGCTCAAGAGATCGTTGAATGTCCATCTGGCAAAGAGAAAACAAATTCAAAAAGAATAGAATTCTTTATTGGCCAAGTGTGATTTGACACACAAGGAATTTGGTGCATAAGCTCTCAGGGTACATACAAAAACATTCAGCGTAAATCATAAGATTCAACACTCAATGATAGTCATAGGGCACTAAGTAACTGGGTAACATAGGGTAAAAAATGAACGGCTTTAAAGCAGTATTTCTCTGCTCTTGACAATTTTATGCTGTGGGGATTTCAACTCCCAGAAGTCTCCAGCTAGCATGATAGTAGGGAATCCTGGGAGATGAAGTCCACATATCTTAAAATTACCATACAATAGTTGAGAAAAAGTGATTTAAAGCATAATATGTATACATGCTAGATTACTAATTAAGTTGCTCCTTTCCAAATTTCATCCCTGCCCAAATTTGGAGGTCAAATGGTGGGAAACATGCCTTGCATTTTAATCTATTTAATCAATCAGCTTTCACCCATGCTGAACTATAATTCCTATCTACCCCAGCGAGTCTGATAAATCGCGGCCTGAATCCCAGCATTTCCAAATTGGACAAAGCAGACGGTAGGGGGCGCGAGTCAATTCAGCATCTCCATGATAAAACGAAGATAGAGAGACCCGACCGCAAAACCCGAAGGATGACGGGATTCCTCGTTTCAGCCTGTTGGTTCTTAGGGAACTACACTTCCCACAATCCCTGACATTAAGCATCACTTCTCTTCACGTGATGATTGTGGCGCTTCTAGTTTTCCCGTCTGGCTGTGGTGCACTATTGTGAGACCAGCGTGACAAATAACCTTAAGGACGGTAAGAATTGTTTTAATTCTTAGTAAATTTTTGCAATGGAATAGAGCATGCGCACATCCTACCGTCCGGTCCGCACTCTAGCCTCTCTTTCATTTCCCGCCTCCCACCCGGCAGCGTGCGCGTACACTGACCGTTGCTAGTTGCTCAATTTCTTCTCCACAGTGCGCACGTGCAAAGGATCAACCGGGCACCCTACCCCACCCCCAGATAGAGCCACGCCCTTTCCTGTGATCATAGTCACGCCACCTCGGCTAGTGGCGGCCTATTAGGCCAGCGCAAGGCATGCTGGGATTCGAATTTCTTGATTGAGCGCTATAAGGCGTCGGGAACTCCTTAAAAATGGCTGCCAAAGGGTGCAAAGCCTGCTGGGAACTCTTTTTCTTTTCCACTATAGACTGAATCAGTTCTGTATCAGCAAAGCGAAGTCCAGTCAAAGCGAATTTGCCTTATCCTGAAGGGGCTGATAACCCTAGTGGGGGTTAAGGAAATCCCCTCTGATTCCCTGCATAAGAAGTTTCAAGGTGTTTTTCAGTCGATTGTGATCAGGAACTGAACTGCTGAGCTCCGAAAATCAAGGCGTATGCTTTCTAAAGAAACCGTAATATTTAGAATACTTTACAAAGGAAAATTCAAGAGCAAAATCAAGGAAAACTTTGCAAAACCGCATATTTTAATAAAAATACTCCAAATAATTTGTATGCAAAAAGGCAATTATCTGATTTTAATTGCCTTTTTATTAGAATAGGATAGGATAGAACAGAATTCTTTATTGGCCAAGTATGATTGGACACTCAAGGAATTTGTCCTGGTGCAAATGCTCTCAGTATACATAAAAGAAAAGATACAATCAAGAGTCAACATAAATTATTTGCTTTGAAATGTTTTTATTAATATGGGATTTTGCAAAGTTTTTCATGGTTTTTACTCTTAAATTTTTCTTTGTAAAACAAAGTTATAAACATTTTCTTATTAATCTCTAATTTGCCCATGTTTTTTAATATTTGTCTT
This sequence comes from Pseudonaja textilis, assembly GCF_900518735.1. The sequence continues at coordinate 6,970,313 of NW_020769361.1, forward strand.
TTATTTTTACCAAGGATGCATGCTTATTATACAGGTAGTCCTCAATTTACAGCTATTTGTTTAGTGACTGTTCAAAGTTACAATGGCGCTGAAAAAAGTGACATGGCTATTTTTCACACCACTGTTGGTCATGTGATCAAAATTCAGCTGCTTGACAACTGTCATGTATTTGTGATGGTTGCAGTGTCCTGGGGTCATGTGATTTACCTTTTGTGATATTCTGATAGGCAATGAGGAAACCAGATTCACTTAACAGCCATGTTACTAACTTAACAACTGCAGTGATTCACTTAACTGTAGCAGTTATAAAATGGGACAAAATTCACTTAATTCACTTGTCTTGCTTAACAATGAAAATTGGGGGCTCAGTTGTGGTTGTAGTATGCAGCTAAGCATTCTCTATGGTTTCTTGTACTCTCTGCTACTATTTTAAAAAATTGAAAATACTTTTTAGCGGAGCTTAGGTCAGTTCCTGATAATGCCTCATGTAGATTTTGGGGGCCCATTTAAAAAATTTGCCTTTTTTAAAAACACTTTTTGAAATTCTCAGTTTAGCCAACAGTCTTGGGTTCCCTAGAAATCTTCTGTTGGGAGTTAAAATCCACCCTCTCCTAGAAAAATGAAATATTTTAGGATATATTTAAAAGGCAGACTATTTCCCATAAAAGAGAAGTAGAAACTCAGGCAGAACTCACCCCCTACACACTTTGTTAATGGGCCATTCTGTCTTCTACATAACAAAGATCTACCTCCTTCAGGTAAAGCCATTTAATTGCCCTTCATTGCATCACCCAGCAAGTTTCAACCAAACCTAGCACACAGACAACCTACAGAGTTACCCCTAAAAGACCCCATGGGAGTTTGGCAACCAGTCGTTATACATTTCTTGCCACAGAAACAGAAAGCAAGTTCAAATCTCAGCAGAGGGTATAAATATATTTCACACACCACTCCATGTAGTCAGCTACCCGGAATCACACTACTTGGTGGTTCTGGGTTCACCATTAAACCATCTTTCCAATCAGCCTCCGTGTTTCCTGCGTCTTTCTTCCCCCTTGGAACTGAACCCAGAAGGATATTTCTTCAAACACTTCCATACAAATGTTACCCAGGTTTATTGGTTATTAATATTTTAAAGGCTTTTACGTATAGATAATATTTATTTTAACTTAGAGGCTACTGTACTTTATAATTGTACTGAAGAAAAATGGTTGCTTTTTTATATATTTGTTTTATATATTTTTGCCACATTTTAATATTTCCCTTTTATTTCTTCCCCTATTCCTTTTTTGTTATTTTTGTTTTGTTTTTAAAATTTAATAAAGCTACATATAAAAAATAAAAACAAACGCTACTCAGTTCTGACTAACTTTTTCAGCTCAAATTCAGCATGACACCCATTCAATACATTTACATCTTTTGGAAAATGGATTCTTTTTAACTTTTCTTTTGCTTTAATTCACAGATGAATCCTACAATAAGCCCAGGGTCATCATCAGCTGTTCCTTCTGGGCATTTTTTACACTGCTCTGTCTTGTCCAGGAATATGGGTTGTAGCCACAACATCATCCCAAGCTGGAAACGTGATGTGCCGTGCACACTTCCACGGATGAAATCCAGACGCAGATTGGTGAATTTCAGTGGTGTACAAAGGTCTCGGTAATCATATGCTGTGAGGCTTTCAGATTAATATAAACAGATTCTGTACATTTGGGATAGAGGAGAATTCATCCATCATTTATTCACACCTAGCCATGTGACCACTGCTAATGCATCTGAAAAGATGTTAAGAGAGCATGCTAGAGGCTTTGTCGCTCAGCTTCCTTCAAAGCAGGTCTGGGCAATTAATTTTCTCAAGGGGCCATGTGAGAAACCAGGACTGTTGTGAACCAACAAGGCCATACACTTATTTACATTTGATTTCTAATTTCTGATTGACCTCGTGCAGGCCAGACAGTGACATCCAAAGGACTGGATGTGGCCCAGGGGCCCCATAAAATGCCCAGCTCTGCTTCAAAGGAAACATGATGAAGGGGGCTGAGGCAAAGAAGACAACAGCAGGCTATGTATCAGCAGGTTTATTTGGATATTTAATAATATTTTTGAGTAGCACCCAAAATGCATTACATTTAGACAAAATCTATTCGTTTACAAAGAGTCAATGCCAACTTGATGCCATATAATCTGCTTTCTTCACAAAAACATTTTAAAAGCACAGCTTAGCTAAACTATAAAATCATTTACTGAACAGCATCCAACAATTAAACCATAAAAGATAAAAGCTTGGACAAGGACTTTGTCTGCTGCTGAAATAACTAAGTTTGGCAAATATTTTAAAAATTCTGTACCTAGGCTGTGAAGGGTTTAGGAGTGGACAACAAAATAATATAAAACTGATACCAAAGGGAAGATTTTGCAGCTTAAGGTTTTCAAAAGCAATAAGGTGGGAATCTGCCAGGGAGTATCAGGAATCTTCTGTTAATGAGCAGCTGTGGAGGCACTGTTGTTAGAATGCAGGATTGCAGGCTAACTGCCCACAACCTGGGGTTTGATTCTCACTGTCTCAAAGTTGACTCAGCTTTCCATTCTTTCGAGGTGGGTAAAATGAGGACCCAGATTATTGGGGGCAATATGCTGACACTATAAACTGTTCTGAGAGTTCAAAGTACTAATGAGTAGTACTGTATATAAATCTAAGGGCTATTAATATTTTATTTTAAAATATTTTAAAATAGTTTGTTGATGGCACAAAAATAACTAAGAATGATCTTAGTTATTCTTAATTCAAGTCTCATTTCTTTTTTTAGATGCCAGTCAGTATCCCTTGCTTTCAAGCGACATCTGGAAAGCAAAGATCAGTAAGTATGGAGGAAAATGGGAGCTACAGCTAAGAAAGGCATTAGCAAAAAAATGCTCCAATCCATTTTTGTATTTTATATTTTTGGGTATATAGATGGCACTTGATGGCTTATTCTACCAAAATTTCAAGTTTTTGTTCAGAGGTGTAGATGTTAACCTACTATATGTTTACAACACTATCTTAAGTGGTAGCAGTAGCCAAGCTCTCAATTAATAAGCTGTAATTAAGCTTGCCCTTTCATGTTGCATTCTATCACACTGGAACCTTCTCATGCTATCATGGTGTAGACATTCCTGACAACATAACTGAGTATGGTGCAGCCACATTAATTATTAGAAATGCTGTATAAGGACCATCTTGTGTTTTGGAGGTCCTCTTGTTTTCAGAAACTTCCTGAAATGTGTATAATGAAGTGCCACCTTCCATAAGGGGCATGTTAGTTTAACCATGATGAGCTCAGCACTACTTGGTTCTAACTAGGATTTTATTGACTGAAGGCTGAATTGTCACTGCTTTCTGCACCTCAACAGGGAACCCAGTTCTAAACATTTTCTGTCAGAGGAGAAGATGGCTGCCCGTTTTAACTCCCTTAGCCTGGAAAACGACCACATCTATAGTACTAATGGCTTCCCTGTTCACAGTGAAAACCCCAGATGGGAGCAGGCATATACACAGTTGAAAGAGCTACAACGGAGGTACCAGAGAGCATGGCAGCTTTGTGCTTTTTTAAAAAGTGGGTTCAGGGAAGCAGAATATTATGACTTCTTCACATAAGGTCTTCTCTGTCCCAGGCTGTCTCAAGATGGAGCAAGTGATGAAACCAACTGTACAGAAGAAGAGCTGACCACAGTCATTGTAGACGGTGAATTCATGATGGGAGACTGCCCTATGTTTGTGCCGTCTTCCTTCACGTTAGAAGGACTCGAAGGAAGCAGCGTTGCCTCTGAAGAAATGTTTCTTTCTCTGTGAGTATTAACGAAGTACACATAGTCCTTGCTTCATAACCAGTCACTCAGTGGCCATTCAAAGTTATGAGAGACACCAGGGGGTGGGAATTGTTAAGCAAGACCATCTTGTTTAACAGCTTGATCACCATTTGTGACTATAATGGGCAGGCTCCATTACAGTCATAGGTCAAAGGTTACTTGTAGGAAAGAAAGTGTAACAAGGAAAATGGATGAACAATTAATCAGCTTCCTCCCTCATTTTCACAGGAATCCTTGTACCGAAGTTGTCCTGTGGAGCCCTCATAGTAACTCCCTCTTGCGCACCATCAGGACCCTGATGGCTCCCCCATCGGCCCAGCCCCATCTAGAAGCGGTAGCAAACCAAGAGGAAATGGAAACATGAATCAACAGCCCCAATTTTATTTCCCTTTGAAGTCGAATTCACTTCTCTGTCTGGCTGTGTCTTTCAACAAAAAGCACCTTTATCAGTTGGTATAAACATTTCACTAAAATATTTTACTTCACCATGGCGGCACTTGTGGTTTTCAGCCAGCTGCAATAATCTGATCCTTTCTCTTCCATCCACATAATGTACAGTATACCTGCAACTAAGTCCAATATCTATATCACTTTATTTTCTCTTTCAATAAGCAATTAATGAGTACTTCCCAGGACACTGTAATATACTTTTAAATAAGAGTTACAATGGGCATTCTAACCACTTTTATACTTTATTAGCACAGAAGTCTTATTTTTAATGTCCATTGAAGTTGGAAGAATTGTAAGGGTTTTTTTTTTCTTGACTTTTTGCTTCCGATATAGAGAACTTGACACTTTTACACTGCCAAATGTTATTTGACAGGAGCTGGCATTATGATGATCTCTTCCTGTTGGTACCTAGGGAGTGGCTATAATGGGGAAATAAAAGAAGCAGTATTGTTTTTATATCTAAATGTCTTTATTGAATAGTGGTATATCCTTAACAAGTCTGATGCCATTAGAAGTGAGTTAAAATGAGATGTTTTAGATATCTACAGAGATGTGTGTGTATAAAATAATGAAGCAAATGCATTGCACAGAGGGTCCCAGTGTTGAAAGGGGACAGAGTCTGTCTGTAATACCTCAGAGTTGGGAATCATACGTTGACAACTTAGCAGCTGAATCCGGATATAATTTCATATTCCTATATTAAAATTTATGCTGCCATTTCTTATTTTGTTCCTCAGTTTCTGGAGGTAAACCGGAATGACTGAATGATACCCCAATTATAGCTGCAAAGGTTACAAAGTCCTTTTTTAAACCTACTACATGGACAGTTGGCTATTTTCTCCCACCATTTGGATTGAAGGAGAGGGCTAATTGAACAGAAAATTCCAAATCCTAAGAGAAAAGCAAAGTAGCTTGGTCCTAAATCATTCCTACCTAGAGTAATCAGAGCAAGCCTAGAGAGACGAGAAGGAAAACTCTCAATACAATCAGCTGGGAAATTCTGACGCATTTTGCTTGTGTTTTTTCCACTTCCTCCTATTATGATGTAAACTGTGGCACAGCTCCAGAACCTGAAAGAGCTTGCTCCAAAATAATCTAATGCCCACCTTCTCCCTCACCCTGCAGCCGTCTTACCATGACTTAAATTTGAATACCAGTTGAATTCCAACTATCAGACCACAAGTGGAGAAATAAAATACAAGGAGTAAACAAAGTTGTAGAGAAAGGCTTTTTTTCAGTTATGGGGAGAAGGACAATTTCCTTGGGCTCAGCTACGCCCCACGTCCTCTTTTATTCACCTTAATGATTTCAGTAGTCTTTTTTTTTTTAATGCTGCTCAGTACTTCCCACCCACCCCCCACACCCCCTTTTTGTAAGTACAGCCTACAACTCCCGCAACCTATCATCAGGCAGGGAAAGCAATGCTTCAGTTTGTGTTTCTATCCCCACAACTCAACTTCCCCAGCGAAGAGAAACAAGAATTCCAGGGCTAGGAGGATTCATACTGGTTCTCCTGCCCTTCCTATCAAGATCCAAAAGCCCTTCCCCCCGCCACCCCAAATCTTATCAGCCATGATTTTCACCCACACAATTCCCCACAGTTCATCAAAAAAAACCTCCAAAAGGAAGAGGCATCTATAGGGGCTGCCCCTTCAGCAACATTTCTTGACTGAAGGCTTTTTTTTGGGCTTGTTGATTTTGACGACCTCATTCTGTTGTTGCCGCCGTGCCAGGTTTTCCTGTTTCATTCGGAGCACCATGGTGGTGATGGCGTTGAACATCTACGGATGGAATATACAAGGGGAAGGGAACTGAACAACCTTCTTACCTGTTTTTTTTTTGGCCAGCCCAAAGCTCCAGCCATCCCCTCTTGAAGCACTGAAGGCCTCAGTTTTCCTTCCCACCTTTGTCCTCCTAACCATCTCTTCCCTTACCTCTTCAACGTTGAGGTTCTCCTTAGCACTGGTCTCAAACAGTCGCACACCCATTTGCTCACTGAACCGCCGGGCGTCAGCAGACTCTACTTGCTTCCGTGACAGGTCTTCACATTTATTACCCACTGTTTTGAGGGGATAGGAGAAGAGGAGAATTGGAGCAAGAAAGCAATCCAAATGCTTTAATATATTATGTGATACATTCTGCACGGGTAGCAGATAATTTGGGCAAACTGTCTTCATTTTGAACCTAACACATCTTAAGGCCAATTAGACAGTCTTTAGGCTATAGTACTCCTCCTAATCTGAGCAGCTCAACCTGGCTCCTTTTAATGACTTCTGCAGAGGGGTTGTTTTTTTTCCGTACGTGTGTAAAAGGATTTCATCACAGAGACCTAGTTCAGTGGCACAGCATATGTTGTCCAAATAAATGCCCCACTGTTAGATGTCTCCCATTTTAAAAGGCACAGGTAAGCAGATAATGTCAAACGGTATGTTCTCTGTCTTACACTTTGGAGGAAGGACAGTAAAGAGGATAATTCTGTGAACTAATCACTTAAGATGGAAGAATGACTCATTAAGAAATCTGCCTTCTCACTCACTGGAGTGGCTGTGGTAACAAACCATTTATAATTTGGCCAAATCTACATTTGGCTCACCAGAGAACAATGCAGCAAACAAAGCAAGAATTAATCCCAGCTTTCATTTTTTATGGTAGGCAAAGCCAAAGTTCCATATTTACTTGGCTTTCTAATCCATAATTGATGACGAAATTAGTTCTTCATCTCTTGGATAAAGCCAAGTGGCTCAATGTGATTAAAAAAAACCTAGCTTTAATTTTATTTAGATCAATTTTATAGAAGCAATATATTCATCTTTGTTACAATTGAGCTTTTAGGGAATGGCGAGATAAAAATACAATGAATTCATATCATCTTTCTTCTCTAGGAATCCCAATCATCATGTTCGATCCTATGTCAATGTCTCAGCTGAATTTTTATTTTACCCTTTTATAAACTCGCTGAGAGATTTTCATAGTTGGCAGTGTATCGGGTTAGATAAAGAAAGAATTGTCCTGCAGTCAATAAGCCACAATGCTTTTTTTTGTCATAAGCTATCGCTCACATCAAAGTGAAAGGCTTGTGACAAATGTTCAGTTGATTAGCTTCAGCCAAGCATTAGCAAGGGGATCTTCTAAATCTAGCAGCTTATCTTCGAAGATCCACAACTGTATCACTCTGCAAAGTATCTTAGTATATTACTCTTTCTATCACTAGAAACGGGGCCTATAGAAGCTCTAACTAACATGCTTGTTGAGGACTGTGGGAACTGTAGTTCCAAGATAAAGTAGCTGGAACATTCCCCGTTAAAAAGAACGTACCAAGGCATGGTAGAATACTTTCCCCAACAAAACCTTGTTCAAATGTCCCAAATCAGCACTTCATAGTCTGAAATGCAAGGAGAATATGGAAGCACAATATCACCTGCCCTGTTCCTAGATGCAACCCTAGCAGCCCAAATGATTTCCTCAAATCCAGTGCTACTATTGCAATAAATAAATAAAGACTATCAGGTTTCCCTAGCTGACCTTCAATGAGGTATCTCTGGAGCTATGTTTGTTTCTAGAGCAACCAAGAAGAATTAAGCAATTGTAAACATGTGCTGAGGCTGAAAACTCAATGCATCTGAATATACTTTTCTAGGGTGGATATTCCTGAAATAAGAAAAATATCTCACTCCCCCTGAGAAATAAGCAGGACACCATGAAGTAAACACAAATCACTTCCTCTTTTTCCAGTATGAATAAGAACTATTGAAAAAATCTCTTTTATTTCTATTACCCTGATAAGGTTCCAATGTAATGTGATAGATTCACAAAGACTCACAACCTTGAGCAATGGCTACTGAAGTGAAAGATGAGGGGAAGACAGGTTGGGAACAAAACCACTCACCCAAAATCTTGCACACATTGTCACAGTTTTGCCCAATCTCATGCAGCCAACGTTTGACATTAACAAAGGACTCGGCGTTTGTCACATCGTAAACAATGATGACACCATGAGTATTGCGGTAATACCTGCACCCAAAGAAAATGAAATGATTTGAACAGAGAAAATTCAATAATTCCCTCTTTTTCTTCCCTTCTGCGACAGGGTTTTGAAGCGGTTGTGTAGCCCCACCAAGACTTACATTTAGTTTAGTGATTAGCCCTGAGGTGTCCATAAAAACTAAGGAGGGAAGACACCCCTCAACATTAAAATACTGTAATAAAAAAAATTAAAATGGCTAGAATCCCACAATGAGGTCCAAGTATAGATAGTCCTCAACTTACAACACTTCATTTAGCGATCATTCTAAATTACAACAGCACTGGAAAAGCAGCACTTATGACCGTTTCACATTTATGACTGTTGCAGCATTCCCCGTGGTCACATGATCAAAATTCAGACACTTGACAACTGACTCATATTTGTTGCAGAATCCCAGAGTTGTGTGATCAGCTTTTGCGACCTCCTGACAAACAAAGACAATGGGGAAGCCAAATTCATTTAACAACTGTATTACTAAACAACTGCAGTGATTCACTTAACAACTGTGACCAGAAAGTTCGTAAAATGAAGCAACCTTTGTGCGGTCGTATATAGAGGACTACCAGTATTCAAAATTTTAAACTAATTTTTCATTCTAGATCAGAAATCTTTTGGCGTTTTGCACAAGTTTACAGGTAGTCCTTGACTTACAACCGTTCACTTAGTGACTGTTTGAAGTTACATCAATAGCAGTAAAAAAGTGACTTATGACCATTTTTCACAATTATGACTGTTGCAGCTTCCCCATGGCCACATGATTTACATTCAGATGTTTGACAACTGACTCACATTTATGACGGTTGCAGTGTCCATGGCTCATGTGATCCCCTTTTGCGGCCTTCTGACAAGCAAAGTCAATGCGGAAGCCAGATTCACTTAACAACCTTGTGAGCTAAGTTAATAACTGCAGTGATTCAGTTAACAACTGTGGCAAGAAAAGTTGTAAAATGGGGCAAAACTCACTTAGCAAATTTCTCACTTAGCAACATAAATTTTGGGCTCAACTGTGGTTTTAAGTTGTGAACTACCTTTATTTGTCCACACTCTTCAGTATCCAGGCCCCTGTTCAGTTCCTGTTCTGGACTTACGTGGAAGTAATAGTCCTGAAGCGTTCCTGTCCAGCCGTATCCCAGATTTGCAGCTTCACTCTTTCTCCGTTAATCACTAGTGTCCGGATTTTGAAGTCTACCCCAATTGTTGTGATATAGCTACCTGGAGAGACACAGGGAAGAAAGAAGAATTTTTTAAAAAAATCAGAAAATGGTATAAAAATGCCTTTTTCCTGTGCAAACTCAGAAATATTAAAGCTAAATGTTCTGGTGCATTATTGCAAAAGAGAAGTGTGATCAAATATTGTTATTAAAAAAATAAACAATAGCTGGGATTGTTAAAGGTCAGAAATTTCATGGTGGCACTCAAAAAACCAAATACAGGTGGTCCTCGGCTTATGACCACAATTGGGATCTGAACTTCTCTTGCTAAGCAAGGTGATTGTTAAGAGAATGGCAGCCGATTTTTATCACCCTTTTTGTCATAGTTAAGGGAATCGGTGCAGTTGTTAAGTGAATCATAAGTCATTAGACAAATCCATCTCCTCCACTCCATTGACTTTGCTTGTTGGAAAACAACTGGATAGTTCACATGACCCCGGAATGCTGCAAATGTTGTAAACAAATGTCGCTCACTGACAAGTACCTGAATTTTGATCATATGATTATTAGGACATTGCAACAGTTGTAAGCATGAGGATCAGTTTTAGAGTAATTTTTTTCAGTGGAATGGTTAGTAAATGAATGGTTGTAAGTCAAGAAGCCACTGAATAAATTGGGGGGGGAGGGGAATGTGATATTCTTAGAATTTGCAGGATTCTAATATCAGTTACAGGCACAACCTATTTGTAACTGCAAAAATACAGCAATTTTGCTCAAAACAGATGCTATGAGAATCAATACAGCCTGCATTTTTGGCAGATGTTTTTCCTGGTCATTTAATCAATGATTTGGGCAACTGGCAAATTAAGGTCTGACTTTGCACACTGAAAACAAGCCAAATAAAATGGAAAGAAGTAACTCAACCAAGGCAGGAGGGAGGGACAAAAGAGAAGGAATTTATTTTGAAAAGAATTGATGTTGCAATACTTTACTAAAACATACCAGCAAGGATTCAATTACAGCACGGCTAGCAGGGGAACACAATCAGCACACAAACACATTTAATTAGAACAGATAGCACCATTTGCTTCTTTTATAGCAAAACTGAATAAAAGAAGGCTGGATAAATTAAACCCCCAATCCACAATTGGACAATATTTTTATTATGACCAATTAAAGTGCCACAAAGAAGGGAGTGAGTTTCTACAATCTTTGGAACAGACCTGAGAAAAATATCTGGGAAACTCACACTCACACGCTGATTTGTGGAATTTTTGTTCCTCCCAATTGCCCAGTTGGGCACTGTGATTTTTTTTTTTACATTTCATGAACCAGTGTAATTATCTTGGTGTCCGTCGTCCCCTTGTGTCCCCCGTGTCTCGTCCCATCCCCCGCAATCTTTGCATTAAAATACTCTTCTGCAGTGGGCCCATTACAATTTTGCAAACTGCTTTTAAAAATGAGATGTAAAAACCAAGAATCCATCAAAACCGAAGATGTTTGGCCTGGACTGAAATTGCAGCAATTTTGATGCGTGGCAAGAATCGGGACTCCCAACCCATACAATGATTGTCAACGCAGGAGGAAGTTCCTTACCTGAAAAGGTGTTATCTGCAAAGCGGAGCAGAAGGCTACTTTTGCCAACCCCTGGACAGGAAATAAAAGGGAACAAATCACACAAACTCTACATGAGAGTTTAATCCTCCCCATCATTTCTTAACTGCTTCTGATGCAACAGATGGCCCTCAACAAAGCTGCTGAGAAGCTTCCCGCCCAAAGCAAACAACCTTGGAATATTTATTCAAAAAGAGCCACTCCTGTCTCAACCTATTATGTCCTACTACAAGGAGAAGAAGGAGGGGACAAAACCCCAGGACTGCAAGAGAAGTTTGCACAGCATTGGGGGAAGGGGGGACATCGGAGATTGTAGATTATCTTCCAGGAGGGGATGTGAATTCTCAGGCCGTGGTGAGAACATAGGATAAATAATAATTGGATCAGTGGAATGCTGAATAGTCACAAATTTTTGCTTCTAAATAGGAAGTTGAAAGGTTATGAGCAGGAAGAAAATGGAAGGCACACCTCGATACCTTGACTTAAAGTAATCAAGTCACCTAGAAGGGTGGAACCATAGATATCACGGGACATAAATCCTCTCTGTCAATTTCTGAGGTCACCTGCTGACATAACCCTGAAATCAACTTCTCCAGCTCTTCTCCTTTCCTTCCCCACAGCTTCTTGAACAGACCTCCTCTTCCTGTGAAGGTTGAGAGTACACAACTGCCCTTCCAGTCTCTACAGCTGCAATGGGAGATAAGCCAAGATTGAGTTCCGCAGCACAAGCTTTCTTGGCTGATCTTGGCTGTATGCTAGACCGTCTCTCTCTCTCTCTCTCTCTCTCTCCCTCTCCCTCTCCCACACACATATATACACACACTGACAGAAATCTGTTTTTCTTCCCAGATTTCACAAATCAGTTAGGCCCCTTTGTGTGCCAAGTGATTTCCTCTGGTTCCTGTAGGAGCCTCTTTGGTCTCCACGTCATTCAATGTGACGTTCAACTGACCTGCCATTTTAGCACAGCTTTACTACTGTATATATATATTACCCTAGGTTATTGGTATGTCAGCAAATTAGAATTGGCTAAATGTACACGCAGGGAAGTCCAACCTAGACAACTTTAAGATTTTTGGACTTCAACTCCCAGAATTCCCCAGCTAGCCATGAAATCCACAAGTCTTAAAAAGTTGCCAAGGTTGGATACCTTTGCACTAATGCAAAAATCAGTTTGCAGATCCTAACAGCTAAATTCATGAAGCACACTAAATCAAACCAAACTTAACATATTATAACTTAGGCACTTAGGTGTGAATCACATATTCACTGAGCTATGTAGAGCCTGGCTACTTATTACACTTAATTCTTTTCAAGGAATGCATGTTATCCTTTTTCATTAAAAAAAACTGCCAGCTTTTGAAGACGCACTCCGTATCTGAGCGTGACTGTTCTCTTTAATTATTCTGTCTTAAGATGGCTTGGGCTTTTCACACAATGAAGTTAGTATGTCGTCTACTGTATTTTGTAAAGCAACTCAAGATACAGATGGGTTTCTAAAAGCGCATGTTCTGGGATTCAGCACTAAAAATGGCCACAGACAGAAGAGGAAAAAATTGGGAAGAGAATATGCTAGAATACGTTGAGCTATGAAGACCATACTGGAAATCTAATTCTCGTTCTACCACTGAATTTAGCAGGAATGCCATTAGGAAAGCGGCCAAAATATGGCTACTGAGCCACAAGAGAGAAATATCAAGCAGACCCAGGGGAAACCCGAGAGGAAGAGAAGAAAGGAGGTGAAGGAGGAACTCTCCCAAATGGTCTATTGAAGATGGAGTAAGCCAAAAGGCCGTGGAATGCAAAGAATTTGCTAGAGGCATACAGAAAACAAAATAAGAAAATTAGGCAAGGAATGGCTGGAAAGTTGACCGAATGCTCCATTCTGTAACACTGGGATAATTTCATTTTCAGAAAGACTCTCCAGTTAAAATGAAAAGGGATCCTGGCAGCTGTTCTCCATCTACCCCCATCTCTGTTATCTCTCTGACATATTTAGAGACTTGATGGTGGAATAGCTGGGAAACAAGAAGTAGAGGAAAACAGCTTGCAGCTGTATGACCCGCTTCTAGCCCTCTTTGTTCCTCTCCAAGGGAAGAAACGTCAGCACATAACAGGAAAAGAATCTGTGGAGTTTGTATCCCAAAATGTAAGCTAGCTGTATGTATATAGGTGCAACTTCTCAATTTCCACAGTACGTGACATAGCCAGACACAGAAAAACTTCACAGCATGCCCAAAACTAGAATTCTGGATTAAATACACACAAGGAAACAAAGATTCATAAAAAAACAGGGCCGCATTTCAATTAGTAGCCTCATAGTTTTATTCGAGTACTCTTATCCACAACACGGTGAACGTGTACAAAAATTTGGCACTATTATGGCATAGTACCTACTAGAAAGAATAAAATGGAAGTAATTAAGAGTTATTATACCTGATATTCCTGCTTCTTATTTATGAATGCGATCACCAGATTGTTTTTCATGTAACATGTACTAGGGATGAAAGGAAATGTCCTAAGAGAGTTTTCTCCAAAGAGAAGCTTGGATTTCAACTTCAATGTTTTTCAGTCTCAGCTACTTTTAAGATGGATGGACTTCAACTTTCAGAATTCCCCAGGCAGCAATGTCCAATCTCCGTGATGGTGAACCTATGGCATGTGTGCCAGAAGCAGCATGCAGAACCATCTCTGTGAGCACACAAGCCTCACCCCAGCTCAGTTCCATTGCACATGTGCGCGTGCCTCCTTCACTGCCCCATCTGAAGCAATGGTGTTGTTCACTGATGGATTCTGGGAGCTGAAGTCCATTCATGTGAAGCGAAAACAGGTTGAAAAGGCTGTCATAAGAGGTTGGCCACCACAATAGATGAAGACATTGGTTAACAAGGTTTCTACAAGTATCTTTCCACTATGAGGGATAAAAATGTTTCTGAAAATTTGGTACAGGTAGTCCTCGACTGAGCTCAAAATTTCTGTTGCTAAGCAAGACAGAACAAGTGTGTTTTACAACCTTTCTTGCCAGAGTTGTTAAGTGAATCACTGCGGTTAGTGACGTAGTTGTCAAATGAATCTGACTTCCCCATTGACTTTGTCAGAAAGTCACAAAAGGTGATCACGTGATCTATGTGAGAAAAATGGTCATAAATCGCTTTTTTCAGTGCTGTTATACCTTCACAAAACAAACGCTGTAATTGAAGGGCTGCCTGTAATACACGCAACTCTAAGCCAAGATTTAGTGGGAAGTTTTTCCCCTAGAAATCCTAGCTCAGTGATATATGGAAACTAGCGGTAGTTCCCAACACTGTCATCCCAGGACAGTAAAAGACTATCCAAGTTACATCCTGTTACTTGTCTCTTCTGCCTAGCCAAACCAGATCATAGAGTTGGAAGGGACCTTGGAGGTCTTTTGTCCAATGCCTGGCTGGAGCAGGAGACTTTTCCTCTATCATTGTACTATACTGGACAAATAGCGGTTCAATCTCTTCTTGAAAACCTCCATAAATTCAGGAGGCAAGCTGTTCCACTGATTAATTGTTCTTATTGTCAGGAAATTTCTCTTTAGTTCTACGTTGGATCTCTCTTTGATAATCTTCCATCCATTACTTCTTGTCCTGTCCCCCTGATGCTTTAGAGAATAAATTGACGTCTTCTTCTCTGTGACAGCCCCTCAACTACTGGAAGACAGTTTTCATGTCACCCCTAATCCTTCTCTTCATTAGACTAGACATACCTAGTTCCTTTAACCATTCCTCATACATGTTCGCCTCCAGACCCTTTATCTTCTTTGATGCTCTGACAATAAGCGTGATTTGTGACATTTTTTGCTGGTTTCTTTTGCTTTCTGGCAAAAAATACCCATTTAGGAAAGTGGATTTGGACTTATGGCCCACATGATTCATTTAACAACTGCCATAAAAAGGGTTGTAGAATTGAGTTGAGTTACAGGGAGCCTCGGAGTTGCAACCAAAATTCAAGTCCCAATTGCAGTCGTAAGTTGAGGACTACCCATAACCTTCCCTGTATCTATTTCTCTGAATCTTTAAAATGTGGGGCCCAGAAAGGAACACAACATTGAAAGTGATGGATCAATGAAGAATACATGTAGTGTATATTGGAGGTGATGACCCTTTGAGAGCTGTATGCAATGAAATTTCATTTTAATGTATGCTGATTAGTGTACATTCAGCGACAATAAAGTTATTCTAATACACTGAGTTGGGGATGATGCTTCTTTCACTGCATTCAAAATATCTTAATAAATAGATCAGCTGAATAACATCCAGAGCTGAATAATACCTCGTAGTAGTGACCAATGCAAAATTCTATAGCTACATTTTTTTTAAAGCCTTTTATCACTCTGCTAATTCATATGCAGTTTGCCATCAACGACTGTTTCAGGATCTTCTCCACAAATCCCCTTATCAATCCTCCCATTTTATAATTGTGCATTTTATTTTGGTTTCCTGAGGAAAGAGTTTTGCATTGGTCATTAGTAGATGCTATTCGGCTCTAGATGTTATTCAGCTGATCTACTTATCAGGATATTTTGAATGCAGTGATTGTTTTCCAGAGTGCTATCCCACTCATATTTTTCAACAATAGATTTGGCAAGCCTTTCTCCCACGATTTTACCCAAATAATTTATCCAAGGTGGATGCATACAAATCCCAAGATCAAACCTTGCTATCACCCCACTTCAGATTTCTAAATTTAACAATCAAACTTTGAATTAATTGAATAACCGAAGGGACCTTGGAGGTCATCTCCTGCTCAGGCGGGAAATTCTATACCATTTCAGACAAATGGCTGTCCAATCTCTTCTTGAACCCACCCCCCAGAGATGCCAGTCAAAACTTCCAGAGGCAAACTGTTCCACTGGTTAATTGTTCTGTCAGGAAATGTCTCCTTATTTTTAAATTGGCTCTCTCCATTAGTTTCCACCCATTGCTTCTTGTCCTGCCCTCAGGTGCTTTGGAGAATAGCATGGCTCCCTCTACTTTCTGGCAGCCCCTTAGATATTGAAGCACTGCTATCATGTCACCCCTAGTCCTTCTTTTCATTAAACTAGATGTACCCAATCCCTGCAACCGTTCTTTATATGTTTTAGCCTTAGGTCCCCTAATCATCTTTGTTGCTCTTCTTTGCTGTCTTTCTAGAAAGTCTAAGCATTTTTTTTATATGATGGTGACCAAAACTGAATTGTTTTCAAGCGCGCTGTGGATCCGCCCAAGACCTATCCAACCCACATTTCATATTCTAAAGTGTCTGCCCTCTTTCAGACTCTTTCAATGGCCTTCAGCCTTCACATGCACCGGACCAATTTTCCACACAGATTACACAATGACATAATTATGCAAACAATGAAAACTGATGCCAATGACCCAATTTACATTCTTCCCAATAATGATTTGATTATGTGAATTGTTACATGAATAGAAGACCCCCTGCCCCCATCTGCCAATGAATACATTTGAATAAGGTTAACTTGTTTCTGCCCCCAAATATTTCTCATCCTACAACTTAGCCAGTTCCTCTGATTTAAAGTATGCAAAGGACCATGACTACGTGACAGGCATTTAAATCCTAAAATCCTCTGTAAATCAGACATGTCTTGGAGCAACCTGATCCAAACAGATCCCAGGACACACCACCAAAAAATCTGAGATACTCCACTACTAAAATGTGATTGCCAGAGATCAACAGCCTTTTACCAATCTATGGTGCCAATCTATCCATCAATCATTTCATCTACTTTTCTCTCTTCTGCACCAGCATCTACTTTCAACTGATGCTTTATTTCCACTTCTACTCTATCCTGAAATGATTTCTTCATGAATGAAGGCAAATAATGTTGCAGGGTCCAATCTGAGTAGGTGACAAGGAACAAAGGTTTAGTCTTCCGAGTTTTCAAACTTGTTCTGGAGCCAATCCTCATGGAACTTCTCTCTGGCAAAATGTATGCTTTGGGCTAATCTATGTATGACTTTTTAGTTGTTGATTGGGGTGTGATGGCGGGTTATTAAGTCATTGGTTGTTGATTCCTTCTGCTGTCAAGCCCTCCTTCCTAAGTACCTGAAAAGCTGTTGATAAATCAGCACTTTTGTTGATTGACAAGGGATCTGTTTCACAGGCTTCAATCATTTCCCTGGCTATTTTTGTCCCTGTTCAGCCAACAATCTTAGTAGCTGCAAAATTGATTGAAATGATTGCCAGGTTGGAGCAAACCCTGATTCATGGATTCACTGGAACACACATGAACACATACCAAGATTGCTGCTTCTACTGGTCTCACTTTGATCCATCTCAGAATCAGCTTTATCAAGAGTAGAAAATAAACAGAGGAAGCCATTAAAAATTTCCAAAGTCCTAAAGAGAGAAGATAAGCCATATCATTTGCAATGGTCCTAAAGAGAAAACAGGGAGCTGAAATCTTCATCACTCTGGCCTTTCTGACTGGAGAGAGAGCAATATCGTGTGAGGTAATACTATATACCCTTTTCAAGAATATAATAACTAAGAAAGATAATCCAGTTCTGTCAAAGGATTAGACTGCTGCACAGAGAAAGGATTAGTTTGCAACACCCCCGTGACTGTTCGAAAGAAAAAGTTCCTGGACAATTGTACTACAGGTAGTACTCAACTTACAACCACAACTGATTCCAAAATTTCTGTTGTAAGCAAGGCAATTGTTATGTGAGTCCTGCCCAATTTTACATTTTTTTGCCACCGTTATTAAACGAATTGCTGCAGTTATTTAGTGAATCATGTTAAGCAAATCCATTGATTTGGGTTGTCCAGCATCAGCTGAGAAGGTTACAAATGGTGATTACATGACCCTGGAATGCTGCAACTTTCACAAATATATGTCAGTTGATCTTGCTCACATGACCATAGGGATGCTGTAAGTGCTTACTGATTGTAAGTCTTTATTTTTCCCCAGTGCTGTGGAATGGTTGCTAAACAAATAGTTGTAACTTGGAGGACTACCTGAACTAGCCATGGAAGATCAGCTCAGCCCCAACTGGACAAGTCTGCTCCAACCAGTCTTCCTTTCTGCTTCTTGGTTTTGTAGTGAGCTGGAAGGAACAGTTCCCACCCCATTCTCATTCTCAAACCTTCCCAAGCAGTGGTGTGATGTCAGCAGTTTGTGGGAGACCACAATGTGTCTACAAACTGCAATACCATCTGTATGAATCATTCATCCTAAACTGAGGAATTCCATGTTAACATCTCAAATTTCACAGCAGGTGCACCTCACGCAAATCCCCAGTTCTCTGTACTGGTAGCTCCATCTTCAGCAGGAAGCCAAGTTTTTATTTAAGCTATGGACAAAGAATGCTAGAGCTCAAAATGCAGCCTGGAAAACGAAAGACAAGACTTCACCAGACGAGTTGAATTAAACAGCTTTGCCCCAACATATGCAATCTGCTGCCTACCAGACGTTCTGGATTATAAATCCATCTCTGGATTTGGCTAAACTAGCTGAAGCTGGCAAGTGACCAAATCTAATATATCTGAAGGGCCCCAAGTCACCTGCCTGATTTGCAACTTTTTTTTTTACAGAATTGAAATGTCTATGTAAAAAAAGTAACAGTGCAATCTTGTACAATCAAGAGTAGCTTACCTGCGGCTCACAACTGCATGCAGCCCCGGACAGCTATTAATGCAGCCCCACAAGGTAACAAACTTTTAAAATTATTATAAGATAAAGTTTTCCCCTGTCCAGCTGTGTCTGACTTTAGAGGGGGAAGTGCTCATCTCTATTTCTTATCAAGGGAGCCAGCATTGTTCGAAGATGCTTCCATAGGTCATGGAGCCAACATGACTATACACCAAGCTGCACAGAGTACTTTGACCTTCCCATCAAAGTGGTACCTATTTATCTACTTGCATTTATATGCTTTCAGACTGGTAGGTTGGCAGGAGCTGGGACAAGTAATGGAAGCTCACCTTGTCCCGCAGTGCTCGGTTCTTGAATCCAAGCTGTCAGCTTTCCAGCTGACAAGCTCAGCATCTTTAACTGCTGAGCCGTCTTATTAACTGCATTATATATTTTATTTGTGGTCCGTAAGAATTCATCTTCATTTAAGGCGGCCCAGGCAAGACAAAAGTTGGACACGCCCACTATATGTGATTAAAGGCTAATATCTTTGAGTAAATTCAGCTTACCCTTAGGTAAAGAACTATAGGACTATAACAGGATATGAAACATATGGCCAATGAGAAAGGGCTGTTATAATCAGGTGAAAATTGAAAAGTCCATCCTACTTAATCTTAATTTTCCTCCTTGCTTCTCCACCCACATTTTTATTTCGCTATTCAGTTTTTTGATGTATTGCAATGTCACCTTTAAATATTAATGCAACAATAGCTTTTATTTCTATATTTGTGCTCTGCTTTAAGATAATGATATAGGAAATGACCTATATATTCATTAATGCAGGAAATAGTATTATAAACAATTTGAGGAATGATAATCAGCCATTCTCGGTTTCAGATATACTTGAACTACAACATCTCCAAGAATTAAAGTCAGCCTGGCTGTGTAGTCCCAGCATGCCTGGAGGCCATCCACTTGAAGATAATATCCCAAGACAATAAAAAAAAAAAACACAGGAAGGAAACTATCAAAATTGTTCCATCATCACTAAAGCCAAATGAAAATATTCCAGGGTTAACTACTGTCCAGAGGATGCTGGGAATTCTACAAATTGAATTAAATCCTGAAGCAAACCAGTAATATGTCAAAAAAAAAATTCAGCCTTTAACATATTTAGTGGATCTTTCTGTAAGTCAGTGGAGTCTATAGAGCAGTGTTTAACTGTGGTAACTTTAAGATGTTTGGACTTCAACTCCCAGAATTTCATGCCTGGAGGAGAATTCTGGGAATTGAAGTTCAGACATCTTAAAGATGCCAAGATTGGGAAACACTGTTATAGAGAATTAGGGTTCCTGAAAAGTAGTGTGGCACAAGAAGAGAAGTAGAATTAAGGAGTAAAAATTGCTGGTTCAATTATTTCTTCTCAGAGTTGTGTGGATCTTCTTCTCAGAGTTGTGTGGATATTTGCAGGAATGAAAGTGAGGCAGAAAGGGTGGGGAAGAACAAAAGAACAAAAATAAAGAACAGGTAAGAAGATTACATATGGAGGGAGGAAAGCATTCAGCCCATCCCAAGTGCTCACAATGAATTGGAGGAAGAAGATTGACATAAAAGTCTAGGAAGGAAGAAAAATTGGAAAGAATTAGGCGAAGTGTTCAGAATGAAAATGGCAGAAGAATAACAGGCAAGTCTAGCATGAAAAGTGTTAGGAAGATCTGAAAATTCACAAAAAAAGACAGCAAAGTGGTGTTTTGGTAAATGTTTGAGGGGAGAAATCAGCAAGCGGCAGTTTGGTGTAGTGGTTAAGGTGCTGCCTAGAAACCAGGAGAATATGAACTCTGGTTCTGCCTTAGGCATGACCGTGTGACTAGGTGACTTTGGGCCAATCATTTTCTCTCAGCCCAACCCACCTCACAGGGTTGTTGTTGAGGGGAAAAAGAGAAGGAAAAAAAGTGAACAAGTAGTACTCAACTTACAACCATAATTGAACCCAAAATGTCTGTGGCTAAATGAAACATTCGTTAAGCGAGTTTTGCCTCATCTTATGACCTTTCTTACCACAGAGGTTAAGTGAATCACTGCAGTTGTTAAATTAGTAACCAGGTTGTTAAATGTGAATCTGGCTTTCTCCGTTGCTTGTCAGGTCACAAAAAGAGATCACATGACCCCGTGACACTGCAAGTGTCATAAATATGAATCAGTTGCCAAGCATCTGAATTTTGATCATGTGATTGTGGGGATCGTAAGTGTGAAAAACCAGTCTTGCCATTTTTTTCAGTGCCATTGTAACTTTGAACCATCATTAAGTGAATTGTTGTAAGTCAAGGACTACCTGTATTATGGACGTTCTCTGCCTCGAGTTACTTATAAAGTAATCAAGGCAGGATAAAAATCTAATAAACACAGAAGGACAGAGTTAAGACAAGACTGAAGTGGGATGACAATGAAAAAACAAACATTCTTACCCGAATCTCCAATGATAAGCAATTTAAACAAGTGGTCATAATCCTTGGCAGCCATTCACGGTGCTGGGACAGCTTCCCTCACTGTTCTCTCTCTCGAACTCGGTTCTTTCCAGGAGGGCCTCTCCCACAGGATTGGCTTCACAGCCCCATCGCAGCTCGCTGAGATTGCCAACAATTTCCAAAGAACTGAGTCAATCCGTGAGGATTCACTGTCTTTTCCTCCAAAAAATTATCGTAAAGAACATGGAAATGTTTGTAACAGCCTCAAGATGGGAAGATGTCAAAACTTCCCCCCACACTTTTTTTTTCCCCCTTCCAAATGTTTTTCCTTCCCTTGGGGGTCAAATGGACAGAGGAACACAGCTCAGTTTGTGTGTTCAAAAGCAGTTTCTTCTTCTGCCAAACAATGTACGTTGGATGTACGTTGATTGTTCTGGCGGAACAATACTGGAATCACGGTTTGTGAAGATCTTGGCTTCACTTGTTGTGAGAAGGGAAGCAGACAGAAATGGTTAAAATGGTTTCTGAGCCAATAGGGAGGGAAGGGGAGAGATTTCTCCCAAATTACTGGCTTACCAAAAAGCGGTGCAGTGTAGAAAATACAGTAACTGGGAGCAAAAAAGAAAGAAAGGGCAGGAAAAGGAATATATGTGTTTTCTTCTTTTTCTCCAGTCCTTTAAAAGAAAACAAGATTCAACACCCTTAAAAAAACAATGATTCTGACTGTTAAAAGCGAAAACAGGACAGAAAGGAAAGTGGTTGTTTAAAGGATCTTGAGGAAGGAGGTGAGAATTTAGATCTCCATTCCGAAAAGAGATCGGCTTGGCTCCAGAAAATAAATGTAAAGGCTCGAAAGGAGTGCAGCATCAGAGAAGGACCATCGCCATGGTGGAGAGGATGATCCGATCGGGTTTTTTTTTTTTTAAATTAAAAGGAGAAGCGTGGGGGTGGAGGTGGGAAAATCAGAACACCCAACCGAGGTCGGAGGGAAAGCAGGCTGGGAGTTTCCCCAAAAGGGTTTGGCGGCCAAGAGGAAGAAGAATCGCAAACTTTCCCCAACTACCTTCTCTCTCTCTCTTTTTTTTCCCCAAGAAAAGAGGCGAGGGGGGGGAGCCGAAGGAAAAGAGGAGGATAAAAACGCCGCTGCTGCAGGAATCAATGAAGGAGACCCGGAGAAGAGCCGGGCGCAAGGCGGCCTGCAGGAGGCATTGCGACGTGAGCCAAGGAGCGCAACGCTGAATCAGCTGCCAGGCTAGGCGGGTCTCTCGCGGGTGGCGGAGGGCTGCCTTCCTTCCTCGTCCCCTGCCGGACGCGGCTCTGGCTGGGATCAGATGACCGGCAGGTCCCCGCAGCCCCCGCGCCTTCTTCCTGCCTCTCCCCTCCGACGGCAGCGGCTTCCCGGCTGGAACGCCAAAGTAGCATTCGAAACAGTCAGAGGGAGAGCGAGGGGCGGGGCTTGCTTGTAATGGGCGGTGCCTTGTGTCATAATGGGCGGCGTTTAGCGACGGCGGCCGAGGGCTGGGCGGGGCCGCGAGAATGGGAGAAAATAAAGAGGCAGTTTTTAGAGGAACCGTGTGTGTGTGCGCGCGCGCGCGTGCGCGCGCTTAAAGATACATATATTTTTTTTAATTGATACAATATTTATTTATTCGGACGTGCAGCCTGAGTAATCCAGCCGGACCTCCCTCTTCCAGGGTTAAAACGCCTGCATGCGGTAGTGGGGCTCCAACCTGGCGCCCGCAGACGAAGGGGACTACAATGACTATCCTCCCCGGCTTGCAAGAGCATGGGGATCTCACGCATTCTGGAGGCTGCCTGCTTAAAGGACGGCAGCAGCCGGGAAAAGGGGCCACCACAAGGTTGGCCTCCCTGGATCCCTAGGGGGTAAAACCAGGATTTATTTCCTCCCCTCCCTCTCCCCCCCCCCATCCCCACTCCGCCCAGCGAGGATGCGGAGAACCCTTCGTGGAGATCGGAGGGCTTCCGAGGGTCGATAGATATAAGGAGGAAAGCTTAATAAAAAATTAGGAGTAACGATCTGGGGAAAACGAATTAAGTCGTTTGGAGGGAAAGGGCGATGATGCGGCCCAGAGGAAGGTGGCACGCATTAATAAAAGGTGGGGGGGGGAGAGAATTACATTACAGGGTGTGTCTTGTTTGGCTGCATCTGAACACGCGGCTCCGGACGAGGTTTCGCCTTTGTAACAGCTGCGCTGGGCGCATCAACTTCCTTTGTAGCCGCTCAGTCGAGAAGCTGTGGGTCCCGTTTCCAAATGGGGGGTGGGTGGGGGTTGGCGGGGTGGTGGTTGGATGTAGAGCAGCCCGTGGCAGAAAAGAGCCCGGGGGGGGGGGCAGCACTTTGGCTGTTCTCCAAACAATTGGGTGGAATTGGAGCTGGAGGGATGGGTGACCACAAGGTAATCCCAAGACTAGATTGGAAGAGGGTGGGAAGGTTTGCAGAAGTGAGGGGCAAGCCACTTCTCTTTTGCTGCTGAGAAAGTAGGGTGGGTACCTACTTCTGGTACCAAGGTACCAGAAATAAACCAGATTCTTTTAACTTTTGGCAGAAGTCATCAAGGGAGGGTTCCTCGCTCCGGGTCTCCCCCCTCTCCTGCTTGAGGGACTGAGGCATCCTGCCACCTGTCCAAATAATCTACCTCAGTGTTTCAGCATGTGTGGACTTCAACTCCCAGAATTCTCCAGCCAGCGTAGTTTAGCATAACTGGCTGGGGAATTCTGGGAGTTGAAGTCCGTGTATCTTAACACTTTTGTAATTGAGAAGAACTAAGTGGAGGTTCCTGGTTTGAGAGAGGAGTGATGGGGAGGGGTATGGACTGTCCTTGCCTGCGGCTGTTTGCTTTGACCATCTGCCTGACCCATCCGTACTGCATTCCTCTCCAGAGGGTTGAGATGCCAATTGCAGCCGCCCCCTCGGTTTTTGCAAGAAACGCACATTGTTCTCTTCTTAGGCCCACCATTAGAAAAGGAAAATGCCACCCAGAGGGTTGCAGCTGGCACAGAAAGACGAGGATGCCCACAGCCCATCAATTGTGGCACAGGCTGGCATTTCCTCTATTAGAATCACAACTTTTACTACTGTAAAAGCAAAGGGCAGGCTCAGTAGTTGCTGAGCTTGTATTCAAGTCCTGTTAAAAAATGTTTTGTTTTGTTTTTAAAGGTCAGATCAGCTTTTTTTACATCCTTACCGATGGTAGCTCGTATAACATTTTACTCCTCAGGAATATTTGGCAAACTCTGTTTCCTGTTTTGATTCACATTAGCATTATTTTGTTCCCAAACTAAGTTTTAAACATTAGGATTCTGGGGGAAAAGCGTTTTCCTGCCAACCAGAAACAAAAAAGCCAGATAAAAAAACAACAAAGACACAGAACTACTACAGGTAGTTCTCATCTTACGACTACAACTAAGCCCAACGTTTTCAGTTTTCAATGCTAAGCAAGGCATGGAGCTAAGACTTCAGTGAGAGGTTTTTTTTGTCCCATTTTATGACCTTTCTTGCCACCATTTTTGTGTGAATCACTGCAGTTGTTAAGTTAGCAGCATGGTTGTAAATTGAATCTGGCTTTGACATTGACTTTGCTTGTCAGAGGGTCGCAAAAGGGGATCACACAACTCTGGACCACGACAACTGTCATAAATACATGCCAGTTGCCAAGTGTCTGACTGTGGATAGGACCCTCAGGATGCTGCAACACTTGTAAGTCACATTTTTTCAGTGTCACTAAATGATCGGTTGAAATTTGAGGACTACCTATAATGGGATACTTAAATAGTCCATCAGCTGCATCCAAACGTTCTCACCCAACCAATGGGAAGCTATTTTTTTGTAAAATTACACATCTCTACTTACGTTGTTAACAGTTTTGTGTCATCAGTAATACATATATTTACATTTATTCCTATACATTAATCCCTATTCCTATGTTTTATACCATCTATCCCAAACCGCATAATATTCTGATTCCTCCTTGCCTTTTAGTTCTGCTGTAAGTATATCCATCTCAGCATATTCTAATATTTTTTGTATCAACATCTCTTTGGATGGTATCTTTATTGTTTTCCAGCCCTGTGCAGAAACTATCCTCGCCGCTGTTATTATATGTAATACAATGTTTTAGATTTGTTTGCTAAATTTGCCTTTAATTATTCCCAATAAGAATATTTCAGATTTAAATTCTGTTTGGTGTTCTTGGGAAGCTACATTTTGATGGCCCATCAGCCCCAGCCTATTATTATTTTGGCAAGAGATACTCTCAAATGTTCTGAAAGACCCAGCAGGGGATCAGAAGTGATTTAAGGGTGCAGGGGTGGGATTCAAATTTTTTAACAACCGGTTCTGTGGGCGTGGCTTAGGTGGTAGGTGTGGCTTGGTGTTCATGTAACTGGGTGGACATAGTTGGTGGTCATGTTATTGGCT
Source organism: Pseudonaja textilis (assembly GCF_900518735.1). The sequence goes on from NW_020769361.1 coordinate 6,995,904, forward strand.
GAGCATGGCCAACTCAATATCACTCACATCGAGGCACACATCTCCTCCCCTGGCCTCCTATGACTGTGGGGATGCTGCAACAGTCTTAAGTGTGAAAAATGGTCATAAGTCACTTTTTTCAGTGCCATTGTAACTTTGAATGGTCACTCCACACAAGCAAAGTACCAGCAAAGAAGGGGGGAAAAAACTCTAGAGAAGTTCCAGAGACAGGAAGTCTAGTCCTGCCAAGAATGTAATAAGGATTAACAGAAAGGCAGTTTCTGTAAGCAACACCAGAATGTTTCCTTCCTGCCTTCTTTACAGGATAGGCCAGTAATTCTAACAATCGGTCCTCTGAACTGCTTAGAATGTTAACAACTGGTTCTAGCGAATAGGTGCAAACTGGTAGAATCCCACCCCTGGGTGTGTATCACATTTCAAAACATGCTTGTGCAAGTGAAATGGGAAGGCCACTTAAACTCACCCCAGGCTATGCTTTTCAGATATGCTTGGTCAGTTATGTTCAAATGTATAATAGAGCAGAGGTCCCTAAACTTGGCAACTTTAAGACTCGCTGAGGAATTCTGGGAGGTGAAGTCCACCAGTCTTAAAGTTGCCAAGTTGTTATAGAGCCCTGGTATAGAGCAAGAGTGAGGAACCATGGTCCTTTTATGACTTGTGAACTTCAACCTCCAGAATTCCTGATCCAGTCATGATGGCTCAAGAATTTTGGGAGTTGAAGTCCATGTCATAAAGGGTCTACATAGTTCCCCACCTCTAATATAGAGTTAGAACAGAGAGATTCAAAATCTTTTCATTGGCCTGAGTTTGTTTATTTATTATTTATTTTTTAAACAAATGTATAAAGCTGTGGCTGCCCAATTCACACAGTGACTCTGGGCAGCTGTTACGTCGGTTACTGTAGTGCAGGGGTCCTCAAACTTGACAGCTTTAAGACTTGTGGACTTCAACTCCCAGAATTCCTCCTCCAGTCATGTTAGCTCAGGAATTCTGGGAGTTGAAGTCCACAAGTCTTAAACTTGCGAAGTTTGAAGACCCTTGCTATAGTGAATGGATTTCGTAGTTGAAGTCCCACATTTCTTCAGATAGAAAACATGACATCAACTTGTAGCCCTAACTATGAAAGTCAGATTGGTGACTTTAAACTTCACAGGTTGGTAGTTGTGGGGAAATAGGAGAAAGATGAGTTGTATTTCTTGCCATCTTGCATAATAGATTGTCTTACGAACACTATTGCACCCCAAATTTCCCTGACTAAGCAAGACAGATGTAAAGTGAGTTGAGCCCCATTTTATGACCTTTTGCTATAGTTGTTAAGCAAATCACTTTAGTTATTAAGTGAATCGTATGGTTGTTAAGTGAATCTGGCTTCCCCCATTGACTTGCAAATGACGATTCCAGGACCCTGGGATGCCGCAATCATAGTAAATATATGCTGGTTGCCAAGCACACAAATTTCAATCATGACTGTGGGAATGCTGGGTTAGTCATAAGTGCGAGGATTGGTTGTAGGTCACTTTTTTCAACCATTGTAACTTCAAATGGTCACTAAATGAATTATTTTAAGCTGAGGACTATCTATATGGCTTTGCACTTCCTTCTGGAGGCAGCTGGACTAGATATTGTGTAGATCCAAAGTCTTACGAATGGTAAATAACAATAAAGTCATTGCAGCGTGAGCAGGGTTATAATGTCTGGTCATAAATTCTGCTCTGAGATTTCTGAGTATTATTAGATTAATTCCTGTCTTGATCTGTTGAAGAATCCAGTTCCTAGAATCCCCCGCTCAATGTTGTGAAGCCCTTAATTTCCACCTGAACATGGGATTTCCAACAGAAGTGTCAAAGAGAAGCATGAAGGGCCAGTTCCAGACTTTAATAATCTTTATTAAATCTGTATTAACAAATTTACAACAAAAATACTCTATAGCAATATAGAATTTCTTCTTCTTAGATAAATAAATCTCTGGCTGGATCCGGCCTGTCAGCTTTGGTATTGAAATGGAAATATACAAGAATATACTATTTTGCGCATATAATTTATAATATATATATTATATATATATTATATATATATTATAAATATATAATATATATATATTTCTTGGCTGCATGCAACAGGAAGAGAAAGGGAAAAAGAAGAAAGAGCATTACTGCCCCCTGCTGGTGTTCCTGCAACATGACTGAAACTCATTTGCAGAAATATATGCAGATGTTTTAGAAGCCACAAATATATATACTTTATAAAAAAGCAAATTATTCAGAAAACCTCAGTCAGCCTTTCCCAATCTGATGTTCTCCGGATGATTAGGGGCTAAAGCAGTGTTTATCAACTTTGGCAACTTTAAGATTGTGGAACTACAACTCCCAGAATTCCTCAGCCAGCATGACTGGCTAAGGAATTCTGGGAGTTGAAGTCCACAAGTCTTAAAGTTATCAAGTTTGAAGACCTCTGCTCTAATTCATTGCAGAGTATAATACTGGTACATTCTGAAGGAAGACTCTTATGCCTATGCTGCTGTGCACTACTATTTCCGGTGGAATTGATAAAATATTTTTTTAAGAGTTGGAAGGGACCTTGGAGGTCTTCTAGTCCAATCCCCTGCTCAGGCAGGAGTCCCTAGCCCATTTCAGACAAATGTCTGTCCAATTCCTTCTTAAAAAATTCCAATGTCATTGCATTCACATTTGTCCTCTGCTTGTCTGGATTTTAAGAATCTGGCCCAAATTCCCTTTTATTTTCCATTATCCATCCTACTGAAATATCAAAACCTTGAATGCATTCTTTGGTATTCATTCTTTAAGGCAAGAAGAGAACTTTGAGGCTTAACCCAGTGCTTCCCAGAAAACAGATGTGTCTACATAACTATTAGTGGTTGAGCTCAACCCAAGGGAAAATTACCTTTTTTTTTTAATAGTGAAAAATAAAACAGAGTCTGCTTTGACGAATGGTTTGCTAGAGATATCCATGGGACGTGGGTCAAAATTTCAAGATGGCGGTTGCAGGATTGAAGCTGCCATCTTGATTTCATTTTCCTCCTCCAGGGACCTTCCTGTTTTGCCAGAAGTTGCCTCCCACTTGAAAGAAGTGAACATTACAAGTCTTTCTGGACTTATGACCACAACTGAGACCATAATTTCCATTTCTAAGCAAGTCAGTTGTTAGGTGATTTGTGTGTGCCCCATTTTATGATGTTTCTTGCCAGTTATTAAGCGAATCGCTGCAATTGTTAATTTAGTAACATGGTTGTTAAGTGTACCTGGCCTCCTCCCTGACTTTGCTTATCAGAAGGATGTAAAAAGGCGATTACAGGACCCTGGGACACAGCAACCGTCATAAATACGATCTCATGACCAAGCGGAGGCTACAATGGTCATAATGTGAACGATGGTCATAAGCCACTTGTTTCAGTGCTATTGCAACTTTGAAAGGTCACTAAATGAATGGTTAAAAGTCAAGGACTACCTGTAATCTATTTCTTCTAGCAAGGGAGTGATGTGAGAATAGTATGTCCCTTCCCACCAATCTTGATTCTGTGAAAAAGTGGAGAAAATCAGAAGCCATGTTTCTAGGCGCGTTCCATCAAAAGCCAGGTGCTGGGACTTGTAGATGCCTCGACCTGCCATTCTGGAATAATCCTGAGTCATGTCTCCAATTCACCAGAAGAGGGTGATCTTAGAACTTGGAGCAGAGATTGGCCAACTGCTGTTGGAAACCTAGATGTGTTTTAAAAGAAAGACCAGACCCAATGTCAGTGTTTTACAATCCAGGATAACTACTAAAAGAGAATTGCATTTAATTGCATGATTTTAGTCAGCTCAGTCAATTGGCCATCCACTTGATTTGACCTACTTTCAGACAAGAACACTCTACCTAGCTCTTGTGGTTACTTCTTGGATGGTCTTCAACAGTATTTGAATTGTGCCAACTGGGAATTGTTGGTCTGAATATCAGAAAAGCATCTGGCTTCATGGTGATGTTACAAGTTTGATCAGGAAGTCCAACCTTGGCAACTTTAAGAGCTTTGAACAATTCCCAGAATTCCCCAGTCAACCATGCTGACTAGGGCATTCTGGGAGTTGAAGTCCATAAACTTGCCAAGGTTGGACATCCCTGGATTAGATGATTCCATGACATGAACTCTCCAACTGCTCCAAGTTAAATGTGACTGAAATTCATGTATCACCAAATGACACCACCCCAAGGCTGTGATTCAATGGGATGCCCTAAACATGCCTTGAGATGCCAAGATCTTGCTAACTAAGGCAAGGAATCCTACTGGCATGCTGCCAACCTTGAAGGCTCTCATATGTTAACCAAGAACTACAGATGCTCCTCTGTGGAAGTATGGATGGACAACCATATTCCCATCCCCAGTTCCTGTCTCTTTTCCAATGGCCTACATTCTACTGCTATGTTATGGGTGCTTATAAAGGAATTCCTGGAGCCATAATTGGCATGGATTCCTCTACGAATGCACCCTGGGATGCATTCGACCAAGCATGATATCAGGGAAGAACCTGGAGCAAAAAAAAGGTAAAGATTTCCCTGTCAGTCAAGTCCCACTCTAGAGCACTCTTATTTCAGTTTCTAAGCTGAGGAAGCCAGCATTGTTTGAAGACAATTTCTGTGGTCATGTGGCCAGTATGGCTATATACCAAAGGCACATGGAACACTATGGCCTTCCCATCAAAATGGTACCTATTTATCTATTAGCATTTGCATGATTTTGATCTGGTAGGTGGGCAGGAGCTGAGGCAGGTAATGGGAGCTCATTCCATTGTGCAGAGCTCGGGTCTCAAACCCAGGAGAGGGCAGCATAACCCCATTTTTTCCAACATCTGTATGAGTGGGACACAGAATAAGAGAACAAATTCTTGGCCTAGATGGATTCAAAGTTGCTTCAAAGGCTCTTGAACTCATTCAGCCCTTGTCCCTACAAGATGTCCCTAACAGGAGTCTCCTATACATCCAGTCTGGCCTTCGCATTCCCTTCACCCATTTTCCTGCCTTCGGCCATATTAGAAGTTCCACACCTTAAACAATTCAGCTTTTCCGGAAGAATGAGAAGAAGCCCGTGCCACTGGGCATGCTGGCACCAGCCCGAAATAATTCAGGACCCTTGCCTTGTGTCGGTGGCTTTGGTGGTGGGGTAAAGCAGTGGCGTTCTTCCTGCTGTTTCTGGAGAAGTTGCTGGTGAATAATATACTGGATATCATCCTGTAAGCCGCAAAGAAAAGAAAAAGAGAGAATATTCTGATCAATGTGAAGTAGAATCCAGAAATCCTCTCCTGAGTATCTCTGGAGTAATATCAGATATGCTGTTCCAATCCATTTTCATGTAAAAGGGTCCATCTGCTTGCAATCTAGATAGTCCTCAACTTACGACCATGTTTGGGACCAGAATTTCCATTGCTAAGCAAGGGCGTTGATTTTATGACTTTTTTGCCACAGTTCAGTGACTCAAGGTAGTTTTTACATTAATCATGCAGTCGTTAAGCAAATCTGGATTCTGCCATTGATTTTGCTTGTCAGAAGCAGCTGGGAAATCGTTGCAGACGGTAATCACATGACCCTGGGACAGTGCAACCATCATACGTATCACTAGCAGTAGCACTTAGACTTATATACCGCTTTATAGCCCTCTCTAAACAGCTTACAGAGTCAGCCTATTGCCCCCAACCAGTAGTAGGATTCAAATTTTTTACTATCCGTTCTGTGGGCGTGGCTTGGTAGGCATGGCAGGGGAAGGATACTGCAAAATCCCCATTCCCTCCCCACTCCACTAGCCTGCTTTCCAGCTCCCTTCTCCTGTGCAGGGCAACAAAAGAAGACCCAGCCGATCAGCTGGGACTCGGGAGGCAGAGAAGAGATGGGGGTGGGGCTAGTCAGAGGTGGGATTGGCCAGTTCTCTGAACTACTCAAAATTTCCGCTACCGGTTCTCCAGAACTGGTCAGAACCTGCTGAATACCACCTCTGCCCCCAACAATCTGGGTCTTCATTTTACCAATTTCGGAGGGATGGAAAGTTGAGTCAACCTTGAGCCGGTCAAAATCGAACTGCTGGCAGTCAGCAGAGTTAACCTGCAATACTGCATTCTAACCACCGTGCCACCATGGTTCTTTCCCCACATAAATACATGCTGGTTACAGAGTGCCCAGATGTGGACCACGTGACAGTGGGAATGCTGTGGTGGTTGTCCTGTAAGCGTGAGGACTGCCTTTAAGTCACTGTTTTCAGTGCCTTTGTAACTTGTAATGATCATTCAACAAACAGTTGTAAGTCCAGGACTACTTGTTATTTTGAATGAAAGGCACAATTTTGCTCCCGGAGGCACCCATGTGTAAGGTATTTTTGCTCCAAGGCAAAGATAAAAAAGATGACTGTGGGTTTTTGGGGGGTGGCTTCGTGGAAATGAAATGGCATAGTTTTATCCCAATAATAGAATTGCATCATTTGGAAAGTAATGTTTCCTTTTCTCATACAGTTAGGCACGCAATTGCAGCCCAGTCAATCATGTTTGCTCGGTGTTTATCCTGCTTTATCCAGCTTCAGACCATTCAAATGCCTTCATTGGTTTTATGTACAGGAAATCCTCGACTTACAACAGTTCATTTAGTGGCCGTTCAAAGTTACAACATCCACTGAAAAAAAGTGATTTATGACCATTGTTCACACGTACATCCCTGGTAGCATCCCCAGGGTCATGTGATCAAAATTCAGACTCTTGGCAAACGGATTCATTTTATGATGGTTGCGGTGTCCCAGGATCATGTGGTCCTCTTTTGCGACCTTCTAATAAGCCAACTGGATGGAGAACCCAAACTCACTTAACAACTGTACTATTAACTTAACCGTTGCAGTGACTCACTTAACCTCTGTGGCAAGAAAGGTCATAAAATGGGGCAAAACTCACTTAACGAATGTCTCACTTAGCAGCATACATTTTGGATTCAATTGTGGTCGTAAGTTGAGGACTACCTGTACAGAATCATAAATCCAACACAGAAAGGGGAAAAAATATATTTTTGTCCCTCCCTGGTTTGTTTCTGTGATTTTCTGAACTCCTTTCCTCCTATATCACTTCTACTTCATTATTTCGTACTCTTTTTTTTTTGCAACTAATAACATCTTAACCCTTCCTGTAACTCATTTGTTTTTAATTACAGGGAGTCCTGGACTTACAACTTTTCATTTAGTGACTGTTCAAATGGCACGGAGAAAAGTAACTTATGACTATTTTTCACACTTCACTTATGACTGTTGTATCATCCCTCTGGTCATGTGATCAAAATTCAGACTCTTGGCAACTGGTTCATATTTAGGATGGTTGTAATGTCCCAGGCAAGGGAAGGAGAAGGCCTAGTGGTGGGATTCAAATTTTTTTACTACTGGTTCTGTGGGTGTGGCTTGGCTTGGTGGGCATGGCTTGGTGGATGTGGCAGGGAAAGGATACTGCAAAATCCCCATTCCCTCCCCACCCAACTAACCTGCTTTCCAGCTCCGTTCTCCTGTGCAGGGCAACCAAAGAAGAGCCAGCCAATCAGCTGGGACTCAGGAGGCAGAGAACAGATGGGGGCGGGACCAGTCAGAGGTAGTATTTGCCGGAACACAAAATTCCGCTACCGATTCTCCAGAACTGGTCAGAACCTGCTGAATATCCCCTCTGAGAAGGCTGCCTTGCCTCCTCCTTCCCTCATGCTGGCCGCTTTGTTGCCTGTTGCCAGCGCAGTGTGATGCCCAGGATCCATTTTGATAGCGGGGATAGTGGTAATTTACAACCGGTTCACCCAGGGTCAGGTTGGCCACTGTAGGAGGCTTGTCCCACATGTGCGATGGAGCTGAGGACAGAGTTGGGCCACATCTCCCATGACAGCCAACCTGACCCTGGGCGAACAAGTTGTTAAATTATTTAAATCCCACCACCTGTCCCAGGGTCATGTGATCCCTTTGTGACCTTCTGACAAGCAATGGGGAAACCACATTCACTCAATAACCAGTTAAGAACTTGATAACTTAATAAAATGGGACAAAACACACTTAAAAAATGTCCCACTTGGCAACACATATTTTGGGCTCAATTGCTGTCGTAAGTAGAAGACTACCTGTATGCTTCAGTAAATATTTATTTTTGGATTTGCTTCCCTGCAAGCTCCCCTTTTTATATCCCGTTGTTGGGCCTTTCCCGCTTCCAAGGGGCCTATTTTGAAAAGGATCGGATTCATTCAGTAAACCTGGAACAAGCCGGGAATAAAAATTCCCACAGTTCAGCTATGTCAAAAATGCATCTGGAAATGAAGGAGCCAAAGCTATGTCTGAATGGGAATTTTTAAAAAGGGGGCATCGGGATTGTTACCATTCCTGACACAAGGCTCACAGCTTGCAAGCGGATTAACAGTGAGGACGTGTTTCCTGATGGTTCTGATATTTGCTTACTCACCTGCCAGGCTTCCAATTCCTGGGAAAGTGCCATCTTCTGGCGAATGACACGCAGTAACTGTTGGCTCAGCGAATCTCGCTCCAGGGAGATTTTTGCCAATTCCAATTCTATTTCGCCTTTCCTAGTAGGAAAAAAAGTGTTGACAATCATCTGGAGCACTACCAGAACACTGTCGGCATTAACAAAATCCCCATCACTCAAATGATATTGAATTTTGGGTAGCTGGTAGTTGCTGTAATATTTGCTAAATGTGTCCTTGGTGGATTCTCCTTTGGTTCTGATATAACCTGGTGCTATGCTATAAAAATGTTATTTTTAGGGAATGGGCAGCATTTTCAATTGGATCTTCTGATCTGATAGTATCAATACAGTGACTTCAAACCTGGTGTTATTGTTTGGCAACTCCGTTAACGGTGTGATTTTAACGTTATTAGTTAACCCACTAGCCATAAACATTACAGTTGCTCAAAAAAGCAACCTTTGCAGAGTGTATGATGAAGTCAGCAAATTTATTCAGGTTGAATAATTTTGATAAGCAGAAAAGGAACACGATTTGGCTAAAATTGGAAAGATTCAAGGCTGATGCTTAAAGATTTCTGCCAAGGTCTCATTTCCATCCTTTAAACCCTTGCAGTAATGCAACATCATCATAAATAAGGCCACTCGCTGTAAGAAAATGCAATGGTAGCAATAATGGAGAATATTTGTAGCTTAGGGTTGAAATGAAGAATCCTTGGTGCTTTCTAAGCGTGATTGTTTTCTTGCAGACATTTCATTCCCCAAACTATGTAACATCATCAGTGCAATGGTAGAGATTATGACTTCGATTATTTTTTGTTGTATTTGCAACAAAGTACAAATTGTAGCTTTTGTTCTAACAGAATCACGGAGTTCTAATTGGGATGGAGAAAAATAATAACTCTTGCCATGGAAAAGTGATTCTCAACCTTGGCAGATTTAGGATTCCCAGAATTCCTCAGTCAGCCAGCCTGGCTAGGGAACTCTGGGAGTTGAAGTTTAGACATCTTAAAGCTGCCAAGGTTGAGAAACATGAGCCTCTGGTAAACAGCCTTGGAAGATGGGGGTCTCATTTAATCTGCTTTGTCAGTGAGACCACATGGTTGGGTCTAACTCAGTTTTCCCCAGTCTAATAACTCCAGATGAGATGCCTTTGTAAATGGCTGCCTCAGACTTTGAAAGTTGCCTCCCCAAGATAGACAGGCTGGTCCAACTGCTTTGACAGGCAACAAACCCAGCAGCAATTATAGTATCAGGAGCAAAGGGATTATATAGATAGTCCTTAATGTATGACTATTGGGATTGGAACTTCTGTTAGGCGATTGTTAAATGAGTTGCACCCGGTTTTACTTTTTTGGCACAGCTGGCAGGTGAATCACCATGGTTGTTAAGTGAATCATATGGATGCTTAAGCAAATCTGGCTTCCCCCCCTTGACTTTTCTTGATGATCATATGACCCTGGGACACTACAACCATTCTAAATACATGCTGGCTGCCGACCACCAAATTTGATCACATGACTACGGGGATGCTGCAACAATCTTAAGTACGAGGACCAGTCATGACACTCTTTTCAGTACTTCTTTTAACTTGGAATGGTTGCTAAGTGAACGATGGTTAAGTCAAAGCAGTGGTTGCCAATGTGGCCCACAGCCCACTGGTGGGCCGTAAGAAAATTTTGGTGGGCCTCAGAGAAATCTCACCCCCCCGAGCACGCCCCCCAAAACAATTAATCCAGACTGCGCATAAACATAAGGCTATGCTGCTCACATGGTCCACAGGAAGTTCCCTGCCCACTCACTCCTTATCCAGCAAACTTGCCTGCTAAATTGCTATTTTTCCTTTTTCCAGCCATCATTTGTTTTGCTGTGCCGGGAGATTTAGATTAGCTAGGAAACGGGAAATGGTTGGATTTCTTGCTTTCTAGCTAGTCTTTAGCTCTTCGGTTCTGCTTTTAAGCCCAGCCGAACCTCCCTTAGGACTGAAGCTTCTATTGTTCAGTGCAGACTCACAGCAAGCAAATTTGAGAGACTGAGCTAGCCAATGGCAGATAGATAGATCACTGAATGATTCTGTGAGCAACTCAATCTGCCTGCCTGCTTTGCCTGATTTTGGGTAAAAGTTGATCTTTTTAATAAAAAAATTCCAGTATTTATATAAATATTTATAATATTTACATACAAGCCATGCCCAGCCAGTCACATGACCACCAAGCCATACCCACAAATTAGGCCACACCCACAGAACTGGTTAGTGGTGCCTGGGATTTAAAATTATGGGTTTGGTGGTCCCTGAGGTCCAAAAGGTTGGCGATCTCTGAGTCAAAGGATCCCCGGTACTTAAATCAATGGGGTTGGCAAAGCAAATCGTCAGAGCTCACTTGATTATAGCCTCATCCCGGTCTGCTACGGCGAACTTCAAGGCCTTGTCCCGATTGCTTTCTTGGTACAACCGTCTCTGGTTCTCTATCTCGGCCTTCAAACCGCTGAGCTCCACGTGCTGCAAAGTCACCTGGGAACAGAGGTAAATGTCAAGCAACGTGCGGCCCCCGAGCCACACGAGACATTGCCCTCCCACAAGAAAGAAGTACAGCGCAGGTTACCTGATCCTGGAGTTTTGCAATCTCGATTTCTTTCTGGGCCAGGATGTCTTGCTGCTGATAGCTCAAGGCCGAAACCTTTTTGGTGTATTCAGAGAGGTTCTCTTCCGGTCTTGGAGAGGCCTTCTTTGGAGTGCAACCAGTCTTGCTGATTGACTAAAGCAGATAAACAGATGCCCGCCCAAGAGTGAGAAAGCTTAGTGCTAAAAAGTAGACTTTGAGGTGGACTATAGATAGTCCTTGACTTTAGGTAGCCCTCGATTTATAACCATTTGTTTAGCGACCATTCAAAGTTACAATGCCACTGAAAAAAGAGACTTATGATAGTTTTCCACACTTACAACTGTTGCAGCACATCAGAGTTGGCATTCAGCAGGTTCTGACCAGTTCTGGAGAACCGGTAGTGGAAATTTTGAATAGTTCGGAGAACCGGCAAATACCATCTCTGACTGGCCCCACCCCCATCTATTCTCTGCCTCCTGAATCCCAGCTGATCAGTTGGGTCTTCTTTGGTTGCCCTGCATGGGAGAACAGAGCTGGAAAGCAGGTTAATGGGGTGGGGAGAGAATGGGGATTTTGCAGTATCCTTCCCCCAGGAGTGGGGAGGGAATGGGGATTTTACAGTATCCTTCCCATGCCAGGCCCACAGAACCGGTAGTAAAAAAAAATTTGAATCCCACTATTGCAACACATGATAAAAATTTGGATGCTTAGCAACTGATATGTATTTATGATACTTGCAATGCCCTGTCATGTGGTCACCCTGACAAGCAAAAATCAATGGGAAGCTACATTCACTTAAAAACAGGGATGGGATTCTACAGGTTCGCACCTATTCGCTAGACCTGGTTGTTAACATTCTAAGCAGTTCAGAGAACCGGTTGTTAGAAGAAATTACTGGCCTAATCCTGTAAGGAAGGCAGGAAGGAAACATTCTGGTATTGCTTACAGAAACTGCCTCTCCATTAACTCTTATTACATTCTTGGCAGGACTAGACTTCCTGTCTCAGGAACTTCTCTGGAGTTTTTTTCCCCTCCTTTGCTGGTACTTTGCTTGTGTGGAGTGACCATTCAAAGTTACAATGGCACTGAAAAAAGTAACTTATGACCATTTTTCACACTTACGACTGTTGCAGCATCCTCACAGTCATGAGAGGCCAAGTGAGGAGATGCGTGCCTTGATGTGAGTGATATTGAGTTGGCCACGCCCATCCAATAACATGACACCAAGCCATGTCCAGCCAGTCATATGACCACCAAGCCACGCCCACCAACTAAGCCATGCCCACAGAACCAGTTGTTAAAAAATTTGAATCCCACCTCTGCTTAACAACCATATTACTAACTGAACAACTGCAGTGATTCGCTTAACAACTCTGGCAAGAAAGGTCATAAAATGGGGCAAAACAACTGTCTTGCTTAGCAGTAGAAATTTTGAGATCGGTTGTGGTCGTAAGTCGAGGACTATCACATTGTCTTCATGTGAATCTTTCCAGGACAATTCTTCATGGGGACTCCCATGTTGCATTAAGATATCACTTATTTGTCTTTGGACCAAATTGCAGTTTTGTGCATTGTTTGTTACTGATAAGCCTACCTGGACCCAGGAGAACCTATCATCCTATTATTTTTCTAATATCACTCTTTTCAGAGGCTTTTTGATAAGAATGAAATGCTATTTTTCACAGCCCAATGGCTCCCCAGAAACAGTTGTTCCTTTATTTATTTATTTAACTGCCAAGCATATTCAACATCTGGCAGGTGTGGAGGCAATTTATTTCTTTTAGAAAATAAAACAATATCTGTCTGTGTGCAGGATACTGAGAGAGAGGGTTTGCAATTATTCAGAGGATGTGATAGCTCTTTCACCAGGCATTATTTAAGTCCCCTGGACTTCCTTCTTGGTCCAGGGATGAGAGAACTGACTTGTTCCTGGTGTAATTCCTTGCCTCTTTTCACTGTTTCAAGTCCCACAGAAAGGAAGATACCCAAAGGCCATCTTCCTATTGGGTTGTGAGGCATTAGGGCTGGAAATAGAGTGAACCCTGTGCTGTGCAGAAGTGCCTTTTAATTTGTCCCAGCTAGGTAAAAAGATCGCACGCTTCAGATGTCCCCAGTCAATATACTCAGAATACAGGTAGTCCTCAACTTAAAACTGCAGTTGGGACCAGAATTTTTGCTGTTAAGCAAGATGATTATTAAGTGAGTCAGGGCCAATTTGATGACCTTTTCAGCACAGTTGTTAAGAAGTGAGTCCCTGCACTTGTTCGCTGAATCATGTGGTCAAATCCAGCTTGACCCGCTGACTTTGCTTGTCGGAAGCCAGCTGGGAAGATTGCAAATCTTGGAAACTAATCAAGGAGAGAAGCAAACTAGAACCAGTAAGAAATTTCCTGGCATTGGGAACAATTAACCAGTGGAACAACTTGCCTCCAGAAGTTGCGAATGCTCCAAAACTGGAAGTTTTAAAGAAGAGATTGGACAACCATTTGTCTGGAATGGTATAGGGGTTCCTGCCTGAGCAGGTGGTTGGAGTGGACTAGAAGACCTCCAAGGTCCCTTCCAACTCCATTATTCTAGTCTATTCTAAATGGTGATTGTATGACCACAGGACGCTGCAACTATTGCAAGTATAGCCTGGTTGCCAAGCATCTGAATTTTTGTGAATACTACAAGGGTCATAAGTGTGAGGGTCAGTTGTAAGTCACTCTCCAGGGCCATTATTACTTTGAATAGCCACTAAACTAATACTTGTAAGTCAAGGATTGGTATACGGTTGTAAATCGAGGGTTATCTGCATACCCAAAGGGTGGGAAAGGTTGCCCCAAAGAGGCTTTTCCAAAAGGCAACTGGACTTTGTTTTTCCTTGAAAACGTTTCGCTTCTCATCAGGGGTGGGATTCAATTTTTTTAACAACCGGTTCTGTGGGTGTGGCTTAGTTGGTGGGCGTGGCTTGGTGGTCATGTGACTGGGTGGACATGGCTTGGTGGTCATATTACTGGCTGGCCGTGGCCAAATCAACATCACTCACATTGCGTGTCCTCGCCTGGCCTCTCATGACTGTGGGGATGCTGCAACAGTCGTAAGTGTGAAAAACGGTCATAAGTCACTTTTTTCAATGGTCACTCCACACAAGCAAAGTACCAGCAAAGGACGGGAAAAAAACTCGAGAGAAGTTCCTGAGACAGGAAGTCTAGTCCTGCCAAGAATGTAATAAGGGTTAATGGGAGGCAGTTTCTGTAAGCAATACCAGAATGTTTCCTTCCTGCCTTCCTTACAGGATTAAGCCAGTAATTTCTTCTAACAACCGGTTCTCCAAACTGCTTAGAATGTTAACAACCGGTTCTAGCGAATAGGTGCGAACTGGTAGAATCCCACCCCTGCCTCTCATCCAAGAAGCTTCTTCAGTTCTGTCTGAATGTTGGAGAATTCTCCTTCATGCAGGTAGAACTGAAGAAGCTTCTCTTGGATGAGAAGCAAAATGTCTTCAAGGAAAAACAAATTCCAGTTTTGAAAAAGCACCTTTGGGACAACCATGACTGAGAAACTCCATAGACATTTGGGATGAATCAGAATAATGAATCAGATGTATAAATGCTCTGCACTCCCTCAAATCAGCATACAAATTACAATCATCTTTTGACATTGAAAATATCCCCGGCTGAACTAAAAAGGGAACCTGAGTTCTCTTCCCAGCTGCATCCTTCTGTTTTACCTTCGGTGTCTGTCCAGGGGCTCCTGGGGCATCGCCTAAACTGCTTTCGATCTCAGATTGGATGGAGGTAACAGAGGTATCTAACTCATGCAGACGGATCTCTTCCTTCAGATCCTTGACTTGATGCTGGAGGCGCCTATTGGCAGTCCGAAGTTCCTCAGCTTCCGCTTCTACCTGTTTAAACTTTGGATGGAAAGAGAAACAGGAAGAAGAGAGGATGAAAATAGCTTGCCGGGAAGAGGTATTTCGCTCAAATTTCATGGAATTCTTCTTCCTAATTCTTTGCATAACCAACCCCGGGTGACTCATTTTCCCACCAGTGGTTTCATATCTCCTTCTGTTTCGTCCCTTCAGTTTCAAGATTGGCCATCGTTCCCCTGCAACATAACACTGACGTGCAAGTAGAAATATCACTATACCCTCAGCTGCTTTTCGCTGCTCTCTTTGCGTAGAAGGAGGAGGTTCTCGTGTAACGTGTCCACCAGTGCCTGGATAGCTTCATTCTCCTCGCGAAGCTGACGGATCTGTTTCTCCATATCCTGCTTCCGCTCTTGAAGCAGACGATTCTGCGAAGGAAGAGATCAGAGATGAGCATAAGAAGAAAGGAGATCAGCCCCACATCGCCGTTCCCTGCTCAGTCAGTCCGTTGTCTCATTTTTGGTTTGGGACAAGTGGGATATTTTTCTTTCAAACCCAGAAAATCTGGAATAACACTGCATACCTATCTTTGTTAAAATAAAATAAAATAAAAAGACATTAAATAACAGATATCACCCAAGTGTGGTTCCCAACCCAGACTGGGTAATAGATTGTCCATTTGTCATACCAGTAAGAGACTGCACAAACTGAAGAACTAATAGCAATAGCACTTAGATTTATATACTGCTTCATACGACACTCTCTAAGCAGTTTACAAATGCCAGCATATTGCCCCCAGAAATCTGAGTTCTCATTTTATCAATCTTGGAAGGATGGGAAGCTGTCAACCTTGATCTGGTCAGGATCAAACTTCCAGCTGTAACAGGCAGAGTTATCTTGTAATACTGCATCCTAACCACTGTACCTTCATGGCTCCTAATACAGGTTTGTAACAAATGATGTTACCTATTTTGGGTAATGTAACATCTTCAAAAAATCTACGAAGCTCAGAGAGCACCAAGGACCCTCAAATACAAGTTTTCATCCTCCCATCTTTCTCTGCATGCAAAATTGTTAATGTAACACTGATAGTCCTCAACTTATGAACACAATGGTGACTGGAACTTCCATCACTAAGCAGTGCATTTGTTAGGTGAGTCATCATGTGACTGCTCCTGATTTTAAAAACTTTTTTACCAGAATCATTAAGCAAATCACATGGTTGTAAAGTGTGCTGTCCCAGCCAGTCTATGGGAATTGGATAGTTACTTAGGAATTATGAGCTGTCCCCTTTAGGGAATGCATCATGGTAAATGTAGTTAAAGGTATCCTGGGAAATGTAGTTCATGTCACGTGGCCAAATCTGTAATCCTGATTGGTCACTAATTTAACCCTCCATGGGTTGGGGGGAGTTTTCCTCACTTTTGCCTGAACTCTCTAACTCATGGCAGCTGCTTTCTATCGCTAGGAGATGGGTTAGGAGATAACCATCTTTTACTAAAAGGCAGGTATACAACGGATTGGTCATTAAAGAAGAACTTTGTCACAAATGTGAGTTATGAGGATACCTGATGAACCAATAAATGTACTTTTTTATGGATGTTTTGTAGAGTTTATCTACTTACATCTGCACAGCTTGCAAATCCATTACTGTGCAGGATACAGAAAATGAAGTGAATCTGGCTCTCCCCATTGACCTTGCTTGTTGAAAGCTACCTGGGAAGGTAACATATGGTGATCATATGACCCCAGGATGCTATAATCTTTGTAAATAGATGCTGGTTGCCAAGATCTTGAATTTGGATCGTATGACTGCAGGACGCTGTGATTGGTCGTAAGTCTTGTTTTTTTCCAGCACCGTTATAACTTCGAACAGTGATGAAACAAATGGTAGTCATAAGTTGACTACCTATACTTCTCAAAATGGCCTCCATTCAGAGAGCCACACACTTTCCTTGACATAACCAACCCTGCTGCTCCATCAGCCATTTTTGAGAACTGGGCATCATGATTAATACAGTAATTTTCAGGGGTTTCAGAGAAAGAGGATTATGAGGATTCTGGGAGAGTTACCCAAGGTGCTCCAGAGTGACGCTCAAGGACCTTGTAGGAAATATAAACAGAGACTCCAAATTGTCCAGCATTTCCTGAATCCTGGAAAAGAATGACCTAGGCTACATCGCGGTGGTGGGATTCAATTTTTTTTACTACCGGTTTGGTGGGCATGGCTTGGCTTGGTGGGTGTGGCTTGATGGGCGTGGCAGCGGAAGGATATTGCAAAATCCCCATTCCCTCCCCACCCCACTAACCTGCTTTCCAGCTCTGTTCTCCTGTGCAGGGCAACAGACCCAGACAATCAGCTGGGACTCGGGAGGCAGAGAATAGATGTGGGGTGGGCCCAGTCAGTGGTGCTATTTGCTGGTTCTCCAAACTACTCAAAATTTCCTCTACCGGTTCTCCAGAGCTGGTCAGAACCTGCTGAATACCAGCTCTGGTACATCGTGCTAATAATCAACTACGTATATTAGGAGTTGAAGGAACTCAAAGATTGATTATTGTCTCTACAGATGAAGACTTTCACAGCAATAATTAAAGTCAGATGTTCAGATAGGACAGACATGGAGCCGTTGCAGAGTTCCCCAATCTTTTCAGCTTTACGGATCGGGGGGGGGGGGGGGGGGGGGGGGGGGGGGGGGTTCCACGTGAGCAGTAGACAAGCACATATGCAGCTCTGTTTGCACAAGCAGTGAGCACACATGCCCGCTTCTGGATCATATGGCGCACATCATGCACATAAAAGTTAAAAAAGAGGGAAGGAAGACCTACTTGAATATAAACATGTCTTTTTTTTTTAGCTCTGGGCAATCCCTGCTGTGCAACATAGGTTTGGAAAGAGAAGGAAGAATTGTTTTATGGCTACTAGATGAGGGCTGCAGAATTGCAATGACCTCTAGATGGCAGCAAAATGGCAGAAAACACCAAGTCTGTGCTGCCATCAGGTGGTTGTCAGTATTTTTTTAGCCCAGATCTACTTGGTACAGTAGCTCTGAGTCATCAGTTACCAATTTACCATGCACTAAATCAAACATTTTCAGATTAAGCAACAACACTCCTAGAATGGTGGAGAAGAAAGGGTTACGGTCTTTTACCCACCTGGCATCTATAGCCCGAAGGGAGATATTAATCAACCGTCTTTTTTCTTACCTCAGCTTGCAGACTTTGCACCCGGGCAGCATGCTCAGCGTTGCAAAGGGTCAGAGTCCGATGTTCTGCACGTAACCCAATCAGATTTTCCTGGAGCTGCTGCTCCAAGTGAGTTACCTATTGTAAATGGTGGAGCAGACAGCTCTTGGTTAGGCTTTGACAATAGAAAGGATCCTTTTAAACCACTTTTCCATGCAATTCTTGGCTCTGGATTATGCAAAATGGTGAGCAGTCCTCATCTTACGACTATAATAGACCCTGCCCATCAGATTCGTAAGTCGTGATGGTCGTAAAATAGGTCAGTCATGTGACCAACCCAATCTCTTTTGTGATGGTTGTTTAGCTCAGTGGCCCCCAACCTTTTTTGTGCCACGGCCCGGTACCGGCATCACAAAGTGATCCGCGGCCCGGTACCGGCATCAGCACGCATGACAAGGGAAGGCGAGCTGAGCGACCGGCCAGCCAGCCATCCTCCACTTCTCCCCACCACCTTCAATGCCTCCTTTGTACCTTTGTCGATGGGCTTCGGGACGGCTTCAGGACGGTCGCTTGGCTCGCCTTGCCTTGGGTGCTGAAAGAATCCTCGCGCCTTAGTTTCATTCGAAGCCACCCCCCCCCCCCTTTTATGAAACTAAGGCGCGAGGATTCCTTCAGGACCCAAACGCCGCTTTCCAACCGGAAAAGCTCACCCGGAAGCACTTTATCATTGAAACAAGATGGCGGCGCCCAGCAAACCGGCGGCCCGGTAGAAAATGTTCCACAGACCGGTACCGGTCTGGGGCCTGGTGGTTGGGAACCCCTGGTTTAGCTGACACAGCAATCATACAGCAGCTGCCATGCTTACTAAGCAAACACCATAGTTATTAAGCAAACCAATGGTTCACAGCGGGTGCAGTTATGGCAAAAAGTGGAAGTAACTACTGAATTTTGGCAAAACCATTGTAAAACACAAGCAGTTGACCAGTGGGGTCCAATTTCTAAGCCTCTGAAGTCCAGATGCAGGACTTGGAGGGGAGGGGAGGTGACTGTCAGATCCTTCAAATCTGGGTCGTAAGTAGCTTCCAGGTACAGATAGTCCTCAACTTGCAACAGTTCATTCAGTGACCATTCAAAGTTACAACAGCACAGAAAAAAGTAACCTACGACCATTTTTCACACTTACAACCATTGTACCATCCCCCTGGTCATGTGATCAAAATTCAGACCCTTGGCAACTGTTTCATATTTATGACGGTTGCAGTGTCCCAGGTTATAGGGTCACCTTTTGTGACCTTCTGACAAGCAAAGTCAGATTCACTTAACAATCATGTTGCTAATGTAGCAACTGCAGGGATTCACTTAATTGTGGCAAGAAAGGTCATTTAACAAACTGTCTCAGCAACAGAAAATTTGGGCTCAATTATAGTCGTAAGTCGAGGACTACTTGTACATCAATTGTAACTTTGAATGGTTGCTAAGCAACTAGTCATGAGAACTACCTATGCAACCAAATACTTGGGTTCATGCAAGAACAGTGTGAGATGTTTACTTTCTAGTTATCTAAGGGAAGAACGTGTTGTTAGCACGTATAAAAAAAATGTCTTTCCTTAACAATTTAATGATTTGGGACATGAACATCTGCAGCTGTATTACAAGCTTTCAATGAGGTGTTGTTTCTGGAAAGAAATCATATTTGGGTCCCTCTTTCTTGTTAGTCTGTGTTGAGACATGGTTTGACCTTTGTCCTAAGACATCCTTAACATCATCTCTAAGATGTGCATCCTTTACATTGCCTTAATTTTCCAAAGATAAGAACAGATGGTAGTCTTGAATGTTAAAAGGAAAATAAACATTTTCACAAATATATTTTAATCAAACAACTTTTTAGATAGTTTGTTAGCAATATTGGACACTGATAAGAATATCACATATTAGTAAGAGAGAGGGGGAGTATTACTCAGTTTCAATAATTCTTTGGCTGTGTGTCACCAACCTATGTAATTGTCCATTTTACAAGATAACCTTTTACATCTCATTAACAAATTTCAGAAATGCAAAGGCCCAAAAAGAATCGGGCCAATGGCTTTAATTTTTAAATGGTTTTTTAAATCTATCACATCTTTTCTTTTAACTTTTGAGGGCAGGGAGTAGGTATTTTAGAACCCTTATCTCCCTTGTTTGACTTTCTTGTCTTACTTCTGGTTAGATTCCTATCTTGCTAGAATCTGGTCAGTCTGGTTGGTGCTGTTATAGGAACAACATAATGTGACTCAGTGACGTTTTTCATTCTAGCTTGGCACATTCTATTCACTGGGCTGTTATTGTAGAGAGAATTATTATCTTGCAAACAATTGACAAATCAAATAAATAAATAAATAAAAAACCTCTGTCATTCACACCACGAGCTCTGTTGCTTGAGGTAGATGGGAGGCAGAGGCTTGGTAGGTTTTCCATGGGTGGCATAGGATGATGGAAATTGTAATTCAGCACTTAGAAGGCATCTGCTATGGGAAGATTCCTTTACTTTCTGCTCCCTGCCACTATCCACAAAATTCTAGCTAGGGATACTTACAGGATAACAAGAGTTGGAAGGGACCTTGGAGGTCTTCTACTCCAACCCCTGCTCAAGCAGGAAACTCTACACCTTCAGACAATTTATTGCTTAATAACCAGAGATTAGGACATATCCAGCTTAACGCCCCAGAGCCTTACCAATAGCTACAGTTCTGTCAATTCAATAGTTTGGGATTTCTATTCTTCTTGTTTCTAGACCAGAAACTGCTAGGAAAAATATTTATATCCATTTTATTTATTTCTTCAGTTTCTATAGCTGCCCCAAATCAGCCAAGTCACTCTATGCATGACATCTTGCGAGGGTTTGATAAAACCATCCGTTCTTACTTCTCTCTCCTCTGAGTAATACTGATGGATTCAGCCTTTTTAAGAGGGATGGGATTCAGTGAAGGTCTGTGAACTCAGCAAGGCTGACCACTCTGATGTATTTTAAGATTTACAGTAGCTAGACTGATACATACTTTTTTAAATTTCAGTGGTTTGAATCCTCCTTCTCTTGTGCATTTCTGCAACCAGCAGATCAAACAAGGTGTGAGGCGTTTTAAAAGAGGGGGCCTCATTCAGCAATCTCGTACTTGTCTCTGAAACTTGTAAAATCCCCTAGCATTTTGCACCCTTTTTAACACGAGTGATTCACCTGAAAACTACCCTAGACTCTAATCCGGTTCACTCATATTCAGTGTTGAGTTCTTGCTTGTTTTTCTGTTTCCTAGCAGGGTAATAAACATCTTCAGGAGAACAACCCAGCCCAGAGAACATAAAAAACTTGTTAGCTCAACCCTGAGCTTCATATATTCTCAACTGCTGGATATGACAGCATGCTAAAATATATTACAATACAGGCCTTTAGCCAAGCTTCCTCTTCTCTTAACAAGAACATTGAGAACCAAACCTACTAGATTGCACTCATAAATGTCATGTTTTTCCCCTTTACCTTCATTGCCACCGAATTGGCAGCAGAAGAAACATTTGACTGATCTATTGCACAAATAAAATTAGTGCGGTGCAGGGGTGGGATTCAAATTTCTTAACAACTGGTTCTGTGGGGTGGGCCTAATTTGTGGGTGTGGCTTGGTGGTCATGTGATTGGGTGGGCATGGCTTTTATGTAAACATTATAAATATTTATGTAAATATTGATTTTTTTTATTAAAAAAGAGCAACTTTTACTCAAAGCAGGCAAAGCAGGCAGGCAGATTGAGTTGCTCACAGAATCACAGATTAACTTAGAACAGTGGTGGGATTCAAAAAATTTCACTACAGGTTCTGTGGGCATGGCTTGGTGGGCATGGCAGGGGAAGGATACTGTAAAATCCCCATTCCCTCCCCACCTCACTAACCTGCTTTCCAGCTCCGTTCTCTCAGGGCAACAAAATAAGACTCAGATGGGACTTGGGAGGCAGAGAATAGATGGGGGCGGGGCCAGTCAGAGGAGGCATTTGCCACTTCTCCGAACTACTCAAAATTTCCGCTACCAGTTCTCCAGAACTGGTCAGAACCTGCTGAATGCCACCTCTGGGCAGAGGAAACCCTGTCCAAGTCCCACCTCACCTGACTGAGCTGTTCCACCAGACGTTGATTTTGTTCTGAAAGGTCCAAGACTGCCTGGGAGCTCTCTCGACTGGTGTCCTGCTGTTCTAGACGCTTCTGCCCCAGCTGGACTCGGGCGGTCACCAAATCAGCCTCCAGCTCTGCCGTCCGGGTTTCAAATTCTGCCCGGCCGGATTCAAGGTGCCTCCGGAGTTCGTGTTTCTCTTGTTCAAGATGCTACAAGAAAGCAAAGCAGGAGATGTGAGGGCCAGGAGGAGAGACTCAAGACTGGTGTAGAAGAAGGATCCAGAATGGATTTGGGATCCAGAACACCTTGACTTCAAATCATGCCTTCTATTAGGCACTCAAGTTTCTGGTACAGGTAGTTTTTGACTTACAACAGTTTATTTAGTGATGGTTCAAAGTTACAACGGTACTTTAAAAAAAGTGACTTATGACCATTTTTCATAGTTACAACTCCAAGATCATGTGATCAAAATTCAGACACTTAGCAACTGGTTCATTGAATGTGACTCAGGGTGGTCATCGTTTGCGACCTTCTGATAAGCAAAGTCAACAGATTCACTTAACAACCCTGTCACTAACTGAACAACTGCAGTGATTCACTTAACAACTGAAGCAAAAAAGTCATAAAGTAGGGCAAAAGTCACTTAACAACTGTTTTGCTTAGCAACAGAAATTTTGGGCACAACTGTGGTAATAAGTTGAGGACTACCTGTATTGGACTATCTCATAGGGTGATTTTAAGGAAGAATTAGAGGATGGTTGGATATCAATGGCCATAATGACATAAGCAAAATGATCTACGATTGGTAAGCAATCTTCCCTATTCAGAATACAGTATTCAGATATAACCCATGAATGCTTTTTTTCAACTGGAAACAGAAATATTTTCAGGATGTGATTTTTAATAATTAGCAAAAATTCTTACCAAATTGGGCTTTTGTGCTACTAGACTTTTGCACGGGGATATAGGACCTCATTATCCATTATACAGTATGTGCAGCATCTCCCTAAGTCAGTGATGGCAAACCTTTTTGTAGTGGTGTGCCGAATGTGTATGCGCCAGCACCCACAATGCAATGTGCCTCACTCCCCCTGCACATGCGCACACAATGCCCCCCGCCCCCTTATCTGCACTGCACATGCGCGTGCCTCCCAGCTGATTTTTGGCCCATTTGAGCCTGTTTTTGCCCTCCTGGAGGCTCAAAGTAAGCCTCTGGAGCCACTGGAGGCTGAAAATGGGCCCATTTTGGCACTTCCAGTATTTCCAGATGGCCCATTTTTTGGCCTCCCGAGGCTGCAGAGGCTTCTCTCGAGCCTCCAGGAAGGTGAAAAAAGCCTAAAAGGGGCCAAAAATCAGCTGAGAGGCACGCGCATGCGCAGTGCAAGTAAATTTGGCTGGGGCTTGCATGCCTGCACAAATGGCTCTGCGTGCCACCTGTGGTGCACATGCCATAGGTTCGCCATCACGGCCCTAAATGGCCCTCCCAATTCCCAGGACTTCAGGCTAAATTCTTTCAGACTCAGGGTTGTCAGTTTCTTCCATAACCTCTCATTTCTCTGTAAAAATCTGACTGCAAAATCAGATGCCAAAATACTGGAAGGGCAGTCTATTTTATCTGGAGGACACCAGATGGTGGACACCCTACAGTCAACGGATCTGAATACAGCATGCCACAAGCTCCAGACTCTTGAACGCAAATGTCGGCTTGTCAAAAGCTTCATGAATGAAACCCTTTCTTTTCTTTCTTTTTTTAAAGGCAACATCTCAGTGGACACCAGAAACAGGATGATCTTCCTGTTATTAAGGAAGCTGCCAGGCCCTGTGACAGAAGGGTCTAAGGACATAAAACAAAAGGCAGATTGACTCATGCCATCTGGCCTACCTTATGACTCCCGAAACCAGCCAGTTGCCTTGGCTGCGATGGTGAATGTCACCTGGAATTAAGTTTCAGTGGCTAATCCAACCAACTTCTGGATATAGGGAAAAGGTCCTGCCTCATTAGTCTTTCATGCAGATGGACACAGAGAAATATCATGATCTTTGACTCTGCAGCCAAGTCCCACAAGGAAAGGAAAAGGTCTATTATGGAGAGGCAGAAGGTCCACGGGGCAGCCCTAGTGATTTGGGTAGAAAAGGGATCCCTCCTGCTCTCAAGAAGTCACACTGTTAGTCTCTTCACGACCTTAGGCACTGTTGGAAGAGCTTTCCAGGGATTATCTGACAACATGAGGCATCAGCAATCATTTTCCTCCCAGGATTAACTCCCAAGGGGTCTGCCTCATGGTAGGGTTACCCCTAATGCACTTTTCCCATAGAGGAAGTCAGTCCTATTCACGAATTTCCTCGCAAGATTATCTACCACAGAATGCCTCAAGGTACAGCAAACCCCACTCTATACAAATAGTTCTTAACTGACAACTGTTCATTTAGTGATTGTTCAAAATGGCAGTAGAACTGAGAAATGTGACTTATAACCAGTCCTCGCACTTATGACTGTTGCTGCATTCCCCATTGTCACATGATCAAAATTAAGGCACTTTGCAATCAACATTCATTTACTATTGCTTGTTTGTATTCCACATGTATTACTTTTTCAAATAAGGTGGTGAACATATTCAAAACACCTGTTTTTATTTTCCCCACGACAACCCTGTTGGGTTAAGAGAGGGTGACTGGCCCAAAATCCCCCAGCTGGCTTTCATGGTTAAAATGGGATTTGAACTCAAGGTTTCCCATTTTCTAGCCTGGTGCCTTAACCACTAGACCAAGCTGTTGCAGTGTTCCAGGGTTGGGTAATCACCACTTGCAACCTTCATAGATGGCTTCCAACAAGGAGAATCAATGGTGGAAGCCAGATTCTCTGAATAACAGCATGACTCTCTTAACAACTGCAGTCATTTTTTCTTAACAACCTCTGCAAAAAAATAATAATCAGGCAAGACTCACTTAACTGCCTTGCTTAGCAACAGAAATTCCTGTCCCAATTGTGGTCTTAAGTCAAGGACTACCCCCAACAACAACCCTGTAACACTGTGCCATGGTAGCACAGTGGTTGAATGCAGTACTTCAGGCTACTTCTATTGACTGTCGGCTGCCAGCGGTTCAGCAACTCAAATCTCAAGGTTGACTCAACCTTCCATCCTTCCAAGGTGGGTAAAATGGGGACCCAGATTGTTGGGGGCCAGAGGCTGACTCTGTAAACTGCTTAGAGAGGGCTCTGAAGCACTGTGAAGTGGTGTATAAGTCTAAGTACTACTGCTATTGCTGTGATATGATCCCAGGGTGGATCAGACCTTGCATGGAGACTTCACTGTATATGTCAATATACCACAATGGTACAATTTGCTCCTTGCTTGCCAGCAAAAAATCAGGCCAACGAGGTTAGCTGCCTCGTTTTCTGCCAGCAATCCACTAATTAGTGGTTGAGAGTAAACCAACTGCAGCTTGTTTTGTTTGTCAGCTAGTGATAATTAAAGCTATTGTAATTTTTTTCCATTTTTCCTTCCTTTTCTTGGATTTTTATTTAACTTTCCTGGAAATCAAGTTATAGCAACAGATTGCACAGGGTATAGAATTCCTAATAAGAGGTTCTCAACTTCCGCTGCAGCAGCTTCCCTAGGCAATGCCAATAAAATGCAAATACATTCCAAGGAAAAAAGTACTTAAAGGAATCTTACTTCATTCAGACACACCTGGAGGAAGTATGAGAAGGCAGATCTCCTAACAGGATCGCACCAACAACAGTCAAGCAGGTTTGGCACAGCAAAAGAACATTGTTTTTCAAAAGTGTCGTAAAGTTGTAGCTGCCATGGCTTGAAAAGAGCCCAATTATTTCTACACAGCCCGATGCAGAAATAGTTGGGTACCAACATTAGCGGGTGAGGTTCTGTGGAAACAGAGTGACTCATGCTGGGTGCTTTCTCACTTCTTTTATTGCCAGTTTCACTCACTTTTATATCCTTCTTTCCCTCTTAGGTAATTATATCCACCCTGGTAGCAGACTCATGTTGGTTTTGTGATGCCTTCCTCTGGGCCAAACTGGTTCTGCCAGTAGCATGCCCAGAAATTCCCTAGTTGATGCCGGTTACATTCAAGGTTAAGAACTCCAGAAGCAGAATATTTGGGGGTGGCGGGGGGGGGGGAGATGAGAGGCTAAGAAGGCAAAATTTCTCTGCAAGGAAAAGAAGGGAATGGGCTGAAAAACAGCACGTGAGGCTTCTCTGAAAAACAGAGTTGATTCCAGCAGATGCCAATGTTGCTTCACACGCTAAGCAAGAATTCCCATGTTAGAGCTAATAATGTTTATGTGGTAGGCACAGCTTCAAGAAAACCAACCCGGCAAACTTTCAGATTTGCAAGGCCTAATGTTGGATATCCTACATATATCTGAAAAACACTAGATCTACATTTGTCTGAAATGGTATAAGGTTTCCTGCCTCAGCTGCGGGTTGGACTAAAAGACGTCCAAGGTCCCTTTCCAACTTTGTTATTCTGTTCTGTTTCGTTCTCTTCCATTCTACTTACTTATTCTACCCATCCTCACTGGAAAGGGGCACAATGCCTTAGGTATAGGGTCGGCTGAAGCAACAGGTAATGTTTTAACAGAATAACACGAAAGGGACCTTGGTGGACTTCTCGTCCAACACCCTGATCAGGCAGGAAAACTTGACACCATTTCAGACAAATGGTTGTCCAATCTTTGGAGTAGAGGTCTAAAACCTTCGTGCATTCTTTCCCTTGTGGGTGATTTCTATCTTGTGAGGTCAAAGTACCCCTCAACTTACATCCATTCATTTATCGACTGTTTGAAGTTACCAAGGCCATGAAAAAGTGACTTGGGACCCATCCTCACATCTGCAGCACCTTCACGGCCACGGGATCGAAATCAGGTGCCAAATAACAGTATTTAAAAGCACCCTGGGGTTCTATGATTGTCATTTTCGACCATTTCCCAGCCAGCTTCTGGCAAGCAAAGTCAATGGAAGAAGCCAGATGATTTATGATTTTTAAAAACGTCACAAAATAGGTTACGACTAATGGCTGCCTTGCTTAGCAATGGAAATTCTGGTTCCTCCCATTCATTTGTGATCATAAGTTGAGGACGAGCTGTACAATGTAAATCCATTTAACACATTCCTGTTAAGTCAGCGGCCCCCCTTTTGGGTGCCAGGGACTGGGTGCCCTAGAGAGAGATTTTCCACAGACTGGCGAGGGCCTGGTTTAACATGCTGCCTGCCACCCGCGGATGGAGCTTTGCTTGCTTGCGCAGCCTGGTTTCTGGCATGCCACGGCCCGGTGCAGGTCCACACACCCCGAGGGAGTTGGGGGCCTCTGTGTTAAATCATGCGTTGAAGCCCAGTGGAAATGTTTTCTGATTTGCAATTCTGTACTGAAACAGCTCTTGGGAGGGGAGGAGATGAACAACTGCCAAAAAAAACCCCTCCTGATTCTCATGTTTTGTGACATGGAAAGCAGCGGGATGAAACTGTGTGAATCATGATCGGGGGGATAAGACACAGGCAACCCTAGGAAGCAAAGGTGGCTGCGCCGTTCCAGTTACTCTCGTACAAACAACTCCAGAAGGCAATTTCACAATCCTGTCTACATCAATGAGTTCTGTTGGGACGGATTATATGGGGAGTCTTCAACTTACATTTGTTTAGCAATCATTTGAAGTCACCACGGCACTGAAAAAGATTATGATTTGTCCTCGCACTTATGACCACTCCTCACACTTATGACCACTTATGACTTGTCCTCGCAGCCTCCCCATCGTCATAGGAATTTGGGTGCTTAGCAACCGGCAAATATTTAGGATAGTTGCAGCATCCTGGAGTCAAGTAATCATCATTTGTGACCTTCCCAGCTGATTTTTAACAAGCAAAGTCAGTGGGGGAAGCTGGGTTCATTTAATGACCATGGGATTCACTTTGCGACTGCAGTAATTCATGTAACAGCCATAGCAAAAAAAAATTGTAAAATTGGGTGCAACTCAGGTAACAATCATCTTGTTTAACAATGGAAATTCTAGTCCCAATTGTAGTCATAAACTGAGGACTAAAGTACCTGTATACTAGGGTTTTGGATTTCATTTCTCACAGCCTCTTTTCCTCACCATCTCTGCTTCACTCACCTGAGCACACAGTGGAGTTACATGCAGCTGGTTCACCCACCTGCGCTCTAATTTATTTTGTTCAGGATTCCACCCTAAATGTCACAAGTTCATGTTTACACATAGCTTGTAGGAGTTAGGCAAATCTACCACTGTTGGGCCAGCGCACCCAGAAGTAGGAATTGGGCAGCTCATAAATTCAAACAAATAAAGATTAAATGATGGAAGAGAAGGGAGAAAAGCAAAGCGTGGAGCAGTATCAACACAAGAAACTTTGAAATCGATTACTTGGTGCTGAATAAAAGTAGGTGTAAGTACGAGGGAGTGAACAGGGATGCTGGCACACATCTGTGCTCAGAATGAAGGGTGTGGAGACACAGCGGTAGAGCCATGGGTATCGCCACAGAGGTCAAACTGCTAGCCTTCCTATGAGAAAACCTATGGAAGAAAAATACTATATAGGTGGTCCTCAACTTATGACTATAATTGAGCCCCAAATATATGTTCCTAAGTGAGACATTTGTTGAGTGAGTTTTGCCCCATTTTACGACTTTTCTTGCCATCGTTGTTAAGTGAATCCTGCAGTTCTTAAGTTAGTAACATGGTTGTTTAAGTGAAACTGGCTTCCCCATTGATTTTGCTTGTTGGAAGGCCATAAAAGGGGATCACATGATCTTAGGGACACTCCAACCGTCATAAATATGAGTTGGTTGCCAAGAACTCTGAAGGTTGACCGTCTGACCATAGAAATACTGCAATGGCCACATACGTGTGAAAAAGTCATTTTTTTTCAAGGTCGTTGTAACTTTGAATGGTTGTTAAATGAACTGCTGTAAATCAAAGACTACCTGTAGAATGTTCCTACTTCAACGAATGTCCTGATGCAACCTAAGACTTTTTTTTTAATTAAATGTATTATCTCCATCCTGGAAAGAAATCAAAGGGGTAAACATGGAATAAAATATGGTCTGATGTTTGAAGGTTGCTGGAGCGTAGTAGATGACCAGTGAAATCCCAGCGATAAACGCTGGGTGAGAAGGATGAAAATAGAAACCCGGGAAGCAGACAGGGTAAAGGGTTCAAGGAGAGGATGGCAACAAGGGGTGAGCTGTAGGATTCTGAATCCATAACTTTGGCGAGAAAGTACAATACAGAAGAGCCCATGAGAAAATCCCCATCTCTGAGACTTCCTTTTTCTTTTCATAGGAACCTAGCAAATATACTGGACCGAGACAACATGATGGAGCCTAATTCCAACCCCAATCCTAATTCCAATCCTAATCCTAATCCCAACCCCAAACCTGACCCTAACCTCAATAACCCTAATTCCAACCCTAATCCCAACCTGTCCTAACTCCAACCCTATTTCCAACCCCACCCTAATCCCAAACCCAAACCCAACTCCAACCCTAAACCTAACCCCAATCCCAACCCTAACTCCAAACCCAGCACTAATCCCAATCCCAACCCTAACCCTAGCAAGTGTTGCATCTGACCAAAGAAACTCAGTCCATATCAGCTCTTCCCCTGTCTTATTCCAGCCACCTGCCTCACC
Organism: Pseudonaja textilis; assembly: GCF_900518735.1. The sequence goes on from NW_020769361.1 coordinate 7,025,797, forward strand.
TCTTTGACTTCCAAATGTTCCTTCATCAGTTCATCATAGCGTCGTTCCAATTCCTCATTACGTTCCAGGAGCATCTTTCCCAATTCTGCTGCCAACAACAAGTCCTGTTCTTTCCTCTGAAGCAGCACCCCCAGGTCCACCTCTTCGGAATCCCCTTCCCCAGCAGCTCCAGCAGCAGCAGCCTCCCCCACATAGGGGGGCTGGCCCTCACCCCCAAAAGGATAGTACTCATCCCCCAAAGCTGGTGGGGGAGTCAGACGGAAAGGGCTGCGAAGGGGCTCTTCCTCTGGGCTCCTGGAGGAAGCCATGAAGCCATGAAATCTCTAGAAGAGTCTAGGAAGGCCTGTCCCTCAGACTGGTTAGACTGGGGAGATTTTACAAGCCAGGATGCTGGTCTCACTGGTTTCAGGCAGGTTTAAAAGGCCAGAGAAAGAGCTGGCATGCAGGAGCTGGCTTGTCCTATTTCTCAATGGAATAAGATGTCTTCAGGAAAAGAAAGCTACAGGTGATCTACACCAACCAAGGTTCCAGGGGAGATATCAAACTCTTGAAGTCCACCAAAAGCTCCATAGTTGGACAATCAACCTGGGCAATCTCCAGTTCCTTTCCTTCTGATCAGGTTTCGCTGTTTATTTCCCGATTCCAGCCTCCACCCTCCCAGACGACAGGTGAGGCTTGACGCTGTTTGCTCCACCTTTTCTAGCTCACAGCCTCACCTGTTGCTAATGTTTCTCCTCTCCTGGGAAATTTCTGACAAGGCAGTTTTTCCACTGCCTTGCTGTATCACAAAAGCAACCAAATCCTGTGGTTTAAGGGCAGGAGAAAAACACCTTCTCAAGCCTGTTTTCTAAATGCCCAGCCTTTTTCTAGGTCAAACCACTTTTTTAAATCTTGCATTATTGGGGTCACCCAGCCTGAAATTATTTCCCACGAAAGGCAGTTCTCTGATCCTTTAAATGGGAGATGTCAGGTGAGCAGGGCCATCCAGGTGAAATTTAAACTCTCAAGAATGAAAGCACCAGTTTAGGCTGCATTTCTTATTTCCTTTCTTCTGGAATGGTTTCCCTGTTCATTTCCTGCTTCCTGCCTTTACGGCAAAGGTTACAAAAGGCTTTTAAGCACCTTTTGCAATTTCCTATTGCAGTCCGGAAACTAGAGATGGATGAAATAAGTTGGTTGCAGACATCAGTACATTCACAGTAGAGCTGAGATTTATAATTCTGCTCTCTTTAGCCACTAGATTATATTTGACTCTCAAATATAAACCAATCTCTGTGTGTTACAACCAAATTAGTAATTCCAGTTCCAATTCTTTCCCTCGTTAAATCATATGGAATGCATAAGGAGTAAAACAGGTTTAAAAATACCCCACATCAAGCAAAGCAAGAAGTAATACAGAAATTCAGGGGGAAATCTTCATACTTCATACATTGATAAACATAAGCATGAAGAAAACTTTCATCTAAAGGTTCCAGCAAAGAAGGGATAACACTGACATAAAATTAACTGGATCACCACATAAAATGTATTTGTATTCCACCTTCATTATTTTTTATAAATAACTCAGTGTGGCTAACATATCCACCACACTCTCCAAATCCTTTTTAGCACCCTGCCCCCTCTTTACCTGAAATAGTAGCTTGGTAGTTTCCACTGTCACCCACAAATTTCCTTCACTTTGCATCCTTTCTCCCTCATTTCTGGTATTTCGGGGTGGGGAAACACGCGCTTCCTCCCTGCTGCCTTGCCTCTATTTTAAATTTCAATATTCAGTTTTTATGTTTTTTACATGTTACTTGTACATTGCCCAGAGTCCCTTTTGGGAGATAGGCAGTTTCTAATGTGATAAATAAAATTAAATATAAAAATAAAATAAAATGTAAATAATAAAATATTGCAATTGCCTTGTCTTCCGATCATATGTCTTCTATGGTAATAATATATATAAAGTAGCACAGATGATCTCACTTAGTTTGGGTAATGAAATGTCTGCAAACAAGCAAGCTCAGAGAACACCAAGAACTCCTCATGTCAAACCTGAGCTACAAATATTCTCCTTTACTGATATGTATAAGATGCCTATACATATAATGTGTCATATAAGAAACCTGCCTCCTTACCATATAAGACGGTCAGGAGGAACTAGAACTCACTGTCGCCCGAAGTCATCCAGCCTGCTTTCCCGCCTAAGGACTAGAACTCACTGTCTCTTGTTTTTGAGCCTGGTGCTTTTGCCAAATCCAACTGATTTAGGTACTCACAGACAAAGGAGATTAAAATTTAACATGGCTTCTGCCTAAAATTTGCTTTTTACAGATAAGCTGAATACTAAAGCCCACTGGTATCTTCTCTGTGTCTCCACCAGCAACTGGAAGTACTTCCAGCATTTTATCTGAGTTGCTGGGAAGATAATCCTCCCATTTCTTTCCCCAGTTCAAGAGTAACTTTCTTCTCTATTTTACAAGAAAATTCCCCTCCTATTTTTTTCCTATCCAGGAGAGGGAAGAGCTGGGGTGCCTGTCCGCCCCTATGTTGATTCTGCTTGCTTAAAAGGAAGAAATGTGTATTCCAACTCGGAAGTTGATTGTCACTCCTGTGAACTGCTGGCATCTCAGTGTTTTGCTCCAGAGTTCAGACCTGAAACCCTTGATCAATATTCCTGGCTCCAGCCTGGCTTTTCCCTTCCCCAGAAGAGATGAGGGGGAAAAAAAAAATTCCCTTGAATGTATTGCCAAGGGGAATACGTGCCAGCAAGTAAGGTGAGTACAGGTCTTTCCATAATTTATTTAGACCCAAGAGCTACTGATTACAATTTTGCACCCCATCTTGTCTTATGTTTACTTCCAAGGAAAGAGCCAACAAAATGCATCCATCCTATGCTAACTGATGGGGAAGATTCGGACCATTCTGCTCTGGAGAGCAACTCGGTCTCTGCAGAAATAAGCAGAGGAATTATTAATGCACACCATCTCTAATGTTTGCATATCGACCCCTCGTTAATGTTACATGAGCAAAAGCGGGAGGAAAAAAATATTGACATTTTCTTCCATCTAATGGGCATGATTTCTGGGGAGAGGGAAGCAGATGCTTCCTATTTTTAGAACATCTTGCAAATGCATGTTGTTCCTGACCTTCGGAAAGAAGGTTCCCTCCCCCAAGATCCAGATAGCCCCCACATCCCCCAGGGAGGGAGGGAGGGAAGGAGGGAGAGAGAGAGAGAGAGAGAGAGAGTCCCTCACTTCATCATGAGTGCCATCATTTATCTTTTATCAGTTTGTAGTATCTTTGTTGTGAAATGCCCAAAGTTGGGTATAAACACAAGCTTAATAAATGATCACAATTAGAACAGGTAAGTCCTCGACCACAATGACCACAATGGAGCTTGAAATTTCTGTTGCTATGTGAAGACATGTGTTAAGTGAGTTTTGCCCCATTTTACGACCTTGCTTGCCACTGTTGTTAAGTGAATCACTGTAATTGTTCAGTTGATAAACACAGTTAAGTGAATCTGGCTTCCCCATTGATCCGCAAAAGTAGCTCACTTGACCCTGGAACCTGCAGTTGTCATAAATATGAGTCAGTTGCCAAATGCCTGAATTTTGATCACAAGACCATTGGAATGCAGCAATGGTTGTACGTGTGAAAAATGGTCACAAGTCAAAGTTTTCAGTGCCATCGTAACTTCAAATGGTCGCTAAAAACACTGTTGTAAGTTGAGGACTACCTGTATTAGAATCTTTTCATGTCTGAAGTTATGCCTTTAACAGGAGGAACAGGAAGAAGAAGGAAATAAGTAAATGCCAAGAGTCATTGAACACAATACAGGTAGTCCTTGCATAATGATTGCTTGTTTTTTGTGACCTATTGAAGTTATGACAGCTATGGAATGGGTGTTTCATAATAAATACTACCAGCCATCATAAATGGTTACTCTGCCACTCCAAATTTCAAATGGGTCAATTGTATGATTCTTCATAATATTCCAGGGTCATTTGTCCAGAATTCACCATGGTGTGTTTTTTTTTGCCAATCTGAGGCCTTTTTTTGCTGATTTCCAGCAAAAAAAACTCTTACAAATGAACGATTTTGCTTAACAGCTGTTGCAGTCACTTTATGAAAAAAGGTGGAAAATTTACTTCAGGTTATGTGTGTGCCTCAACTTACAACTGTAACAATTTATGACTACAATTCCAGGTTCAATTCCAGTTTTATGCGTTTACAATGCCTGTAATAACTTTTATCTCTCAGACTATCACGACCCATTCTGCATGGGACACCGAATGCAGCTTCCTCTTTACTGACTGCTGCATTATAACCAGCAATTTCCATTGCTAAGCAAGGCACAAATTAAATGAATTTTGTCCCATTTGTTACCTTTTTGCCACAGTTGTTTAGCGAATCACTGCAGTTGTTAAGTGAATCATGCAGTTGTTAAGCGAATCTGTATTCCCCCATTTACTTTGTTGGTTGGAAGTCCTGTGAAGTTTACAAATGGTGATCACATGACCCTGGAACAGCAAAACTGTCATAAATACATGCCAAGCACTCAAAACTTGATCACGTGACCACCAGATGCTGCATCAGATGTATATGTGAAAACCGGTTCTAAGTCCCTTTTTTACAGCGCTGTGGAACTTCAAACGGTCACTAAACAGATGGTTGTAAGTCGAGGACTATTTATAGTCTGAGAGAAATGAATTGAGTTTATGTGCTTTTAGTTAGGTTAAGTACCAGAGTCCAGTGTCTAGGCAGCCCAGAAATTATTGAAATAAAAAAATAAATAAACACATTCATGAATAATAATCAGAATTCTAGGCACTTAGATATCTCTGAAATGCTAAGCAATAGTGGTTGCCAGGAAATGCTTTTTTTTCAGTATTTTTAAAAATTACCTGTGTACTTCTAAATCTGTTATAAGCTGTTGTGAAGCAACACTATGCTGTGATGTATGAATTCAGGAAATAGGGTTAACTTAAGAAATCCTGGTTAAAAAAATGAAATAATAATGAGTTCTGTAACAGTCAACGTAGATGTCAGTGACTACAAGAGAGCACTCCAGGGGTGGTATTCAGCAGGTTCTGACCAGTTCTGGAGAACC
>NW_020769361.1:7030994-7044945 GCF_900518735.1 Pseudonaja textilis
TCTGACTGGCCCTGCCCCCATCTGTTCTCTGCCTCCTGAGTCCCAGCTGATCGGTTAGGGTCTTCTTTGGTTGTCCTGCACAGGAGAATGGAGCTGGAAAACAGGTTAGTGGGGTGGGGAGGGAATGGAGATTTTGCAGTATCCTTCCCCTGCCACACCCACCAAGCCATGCCTGCCATGCCATGCCCACCAAGCCAGGCCCACAGTACCAGTAGTAAAAAGTTATGAATCCCACCACTGGAGCACTCACACATCAAATTTAATCATAATTTCCTTAATTACATATGGGATAAACCACAGTTTGTTGGGTTTGCTGAGTAGGCCAAGCCAAAACTAAGTAAACCCACAATGGCTTAGAGTTGCATTGATATGGGAAGTAATTCGTTGTCTGGTTCCTCATTCAAAGACAAAACTTTGTGTTGCTTTGTGTTAATTCTGAGGTAGGGACAAAGATTATGACCTTTTTATACAGTACAGATAGTCCTTGACTTATGGCCACAATTGAGCCCAGAATTTATGTTGCTCAGTGAGAAACTTGTTAACTGTGTTTTGCTCTGACTTCATTTGCCACAGTTGATTTCGCTTGTCGGAGGTTGCAGGACGGGATCACATGGTCCCTGGGATATGGTGATTGTCATAAATATGATTCAGTTGTCAAGCATCCAAATGTAAATCACATGACAATCGGGATGCTGCAATGGTCATAAATCACTTTTTTCAGTGCTGTTATAACTTTGGTCACTAAATGAACTATGGTAAGTCGAGGACTACCTGTAATATTTTAAAAAAGAGGCCTGAATAGTGTTTCTCTTTCCCCACCTCACTGCTGTTTCCTTTTGTGCTATGTCTTTCCAGACCATAAAAGTTTTCCCGAATTAAAAAAAATAACCTGGTAGGTAACATTAGATTAAAATGCAGGCCTTAAACGCATTAGAGACATCAAAAAGAGCTGGACGACCTTGTTACACTTGTAAACACAAACACTTCCTGTTCTGTATTAACATTCTTGTAGACTCGCATTCTGATTGGTCCACCCGGACCGCAACCCGATTGGTCCACTGAATGACTGTGATTGGAGCGCTAAGAATCTACCGTGATTGGCCGAGCCGATCGCGGGAGATTCAAAGCACTGCCATTGGCCGCCGAGCCGCCGGCCGGCTGTATAAAGCCAAGCGGCTCGCACACTTTAAACGTCCTTGTTCAGAAGCTACAATAAAGAGCTGATTGTTCACTTTCGCGTCTCGCCTCTTATGTGACCCGATCCACCGATCTAACACTGGCGATGAGGGTGGGATCGTGAGGCGAGGACCAACTAGCACGTGGCAAACGGTGATCAGCGCCCCGCAAGATGGCCAGCACCCTGCCGCCCGCTCCGTTCGACCCAGCAACCGAAGACTGGGAGTCATACATCGACCGCTTCCAGATGTTCCTGGAGTGCAGCAACCTCAAGGACGCCAACGGCCAGAGGAAACGGGCAGTATTCCAAACACACTGCGGGCCCGCGGTGTTCAAAATGGCCAAGGTGCTGGCGAAGCCCACCGACGTCAAGGAGATGGACTGGGCTGACCTCGAGCCCATCTTGCGCCGCCATTACGCCCCTGCCGTGCCCATCCTCATTCGTAGGCACGACTTCTACCGCCGAGATCAGCGCGAACGCAAGACCATCGGCGACTTCGTGGCCCAGCTGCGGAACCTGGGGGGCCCCTGCGAATTCCCCGACCTGGACCAGGCGCTTCGGGACCGAGTCGTCCTCGGACTCCGAGACCCCGTGCTGCAGAGCCGGCTGATGGCCAAGGGCAACATATCCCTCGCCGACGCCCTCGCCGAGGCTACCGCCGCCGAAGCCACCCACCAGTCAGCATCCCGGATGAGGCAAGCCAACACGACTGAGCGGCCACCGACCAACGAAGCGACCCCAGCCACCACGAAGCCCGGGGAAACCAGCCGTCGAGAAACGACCACACATCATGGCGACTTCGAACCCCAATCCGACACCGAGGACGAAGACGAGGAAATCCACCGGCTGCAGACCGAGCGCGACCGCCGGGATCGCAGGGGACGTAAGTCAAGTTTCCATTGCGCCGGCTGCGGCGGCGATCACCCCCGCTCCGAATGCCATTTTCTCGATTCCATTTGCAGGCACTGCGAGAAGCGGGGGCACATCGCCAAGGTGTGCCGGAACAAAAAGAGCTACAGCCCGCAGCGACGAGGAAACAGCCCACGACGACGAGACGGCACCCCCCCCAGGCACCGAAACCGACCGACCAAGAGCCGGTGGAGCCGCGACAACCGCAGCAGACGACTCAGCGAAGCACAGCGGCGCGAGGAAACCCACCAGATGGTCGTCATCGGCCATTCATCAACCACGGACGCCCGAAAGGTACACGTGGCCCTGTGCATCGAGGACCAGCCCTGAGAGATGGAAGTGGACTCCGGGTCCTACCTCTCAATGGTCTCTTGGCGCACAATCAAGCGCCTAGTCCCGACCATCCGCCGCAACGAACTAGACGACCAGAAGCTAATCCTGAAAGACTATCAGGGAAACCGCATCCCTGTGGCCGGCATTGGGCACCTTAAGGGCACATTCAAGAACCACACCGACATCTTGCCACTCACAATCATGGACCGGGACCGCCCCAGCTTGCTCGGCCTGCAATGGTTTGCCCCATTGGGCATCGAGGTGACGGGCATCCATCACATAGATGAGGCCGACTGGGAAGCGACTCTCGTAAAAGAATTCCAGGAGGTCTTCGACAACTCGCTAGGCAAGTACCTTAACCCTAACATCGCCCCAATCCGCCTCAAACCTCGTCGCGCAAGGGGTACTAGAGCCCATCGACCATGCCCATTGGGAAACGCCCATAGTCACCCCCATCAAACCTGATGGCTCCATAAGAATTTGCGGGGACTACAAGGCCACCCTCAATCACGCGCTGCAGCAAAGCGCCTACCCAGTCCCAGTAGTACAGCACCTTCTGCACTCACTGGGGGGAGGCCGGGTCTTTGCAAAACTCGACTTGGCACAAGCGTATCAGCAGTTGCCGGTCGATGCGGAGACAGCCGAAGCGCAAACGATTGTTACACACCGGGGGGCTTTTCGGTGCAACCGACTCCAATTTGGAGTCAGCGTGGCCCCAGGAGTCTTCCAAAATCTCATGGAAAGGCTCCTCCAGGGAATAAAAGGGGTGGTTCCCTACTTCGATGACGTGCTGATTGCAGCCGCCAACAGAGAACAATTGGAGACCTGTTTAAGGGCGGTGCTTAACAAATTCAAAGACGCCGGCCTTAAAGTCCAAAGAAACAAATGCCAACTCCACACCGAGAGGGTCGAGTTCCTGGGGTACCTCCTGGACCGGTACGGAATACACCCAACCGGGAAGAAACTCAGAGCCATCAAGGAAGCCCCCACACCAACAAACAAGGCGGAACTACAGGCATTTTTGGGACTGCTTAATTTTTACAATGTTTTCCTACCCCAAAAGGCGAACGTGGCGGAACCCCTACACCGGCTACTCGATAAAGCGGCCACCTGGACCTGGGGGAAGCGGGAGGAGACTGCGTTCCAACGAACAAAAAACCTGCTGACATCGGACGCAGTCCTGATCCAGTATAGCAAGACCCTCCCGCTCACGGTAACTTCCGACGCATCACCTTTCGGCATCGGAAAACCTCAGCCACACCCCACCCAACGGGAAGGAAGCACCCATCGCCTTCTTCTCCCGAACGCTGGCCAAGCCGGAAAGAAATTACAGTCAACTGGACAAAGAAGCCCTCGCCATCGTCGCCGGAGTGAAAAGGTTCCACGAGTACCTTTACGGTAGGAACTTTTCGATCATAATGGACCACAAGCCCCTGCTCGGGATACTCGCAGGGAACAAGGCCACCCCGAACATCCTGTCACCCCGGATGACGCGGTGGTCCGAGTTCCTTGCCGCATACTCATACGAACTGTCACACCGGCCCGGCAAGAACATTCCGCACACTGACGCACTCAGCCAGTCACCACTACCCGACCTAGACGATGACCCAGCGCCCACAACGACGACCCTGCAAATCGAAACCCTACCCAGCCCACTCTTAACCACGCCAGACATTGCCCATGAAACAAATAAAGACAAACGGTTGGCGCGGGTATTGACCTGGGTAGAGCGGGGGTGGCCAGAAAATGACGGCGGCGAGCAGTTCAAAGCCTTCCGAAACCACCAAACTGAGCTGTTCTCACAAAGAGGGTGCATACTCTGGGGCGACAGGGTAGTCATACCGGAAGCGCTACAAAACAGAGTGTTGGCAATGCTGCACGAGGGACACCCGGGGGTCGTCAAGATGAAAGCCCTGGCCAGAAGCTTCGCTTGGTGGCCAGGGATGGACAAACAAATCGAGACATGGGTCGCCGGCTGCAGCAGGTGCCAAGAGTCGAGAGCCAACCCCCTTGCCGCCCCGGTCCTGGAATGGGAAACCCAGAGAGGACCATGGTCGCGACTACACATAGACTTCGCCGGGCCAACCAAGGGGCATACATTCCTCATCACCGTAGATGCTTACTCCAACTGGCTGGAGGTAAGCACTATGAGGGCAACAACAACAGAAGCGGTCATCGACAAGTTCAACAGACTCTTTGCAACGCACGGGCTACTGGATGTCATAGTGTCAGACAATGGGCCACAGTTCACGGCACTGGCATTTGAAAAATACCTGGCCGAACGAGGCATCCGACACGCCTTAACCTCGACGGCTCACCCGGCGGCGAATAGTAGGGCGGAACGGATGGTCCAATACACAAAAAAAGCCATCCAAAAAATCGAAACCGGCGACATCCAGGAAAAAATAAACAAACTACTCTTCATACAGCACATCACGCCGAGCACGACCACGAACAAGAGCCCAGCGGAGTTACTGATGGGAAGGAAACTGAGGTCTCCACTGGACCGCCTACACCCCACCTACAACCCAGAGAAACCCCCGGACTCCTCCAGCCGGTACCGGGCATTCAACATCGGGGATATGGTCTACGCGAAGAACTTCACGGGAGACCCCCTCTGGGTACCTGCACAAATAACACAGGTAACCGGATCCCGATCATACAGACTCCAAATGACAGACGGAAGGAGCTGGAAGCGGCACATCGACCAGCTATGGTCCAGACTAGCCGCCAACACCTCGACGCCTCGACAACAACAACCAAGGAAAGCAGAGAGGGAGGGGAAGCCTCAACAACCAAGCCGGTAAACGACGGAAGGCCGGAATCATCAATGGCACACCCCCCAACGCAAGCCGAACACCCCCCACCAGAAGACAGAAACGTTCAAATAAACTAGCCATACTCACCAGCAGACCTCGAACTGTCGCAGACGGGATCTTCACCTGGAAGGTACAGCCAAGCCAGCTCAACCAGCCCGGAAAGACCGAGCGAGAGCAACAGGAACCGCAACTCGACCAACCCAGGTAGTCCGGGCGGGAGCTGCGGCGACAGGCCCGGCTCACCAATCCAGGCGGTTCCATCAACGAAGTTGAGAGCGACGCAGAGCCCGTCCGAACCGGCCGACGATCGCACACAGACTGAACCGCGCAGGTCAGCTAGACAGATTCGGAGCCCCACCTACCTGCGCGACTACGTCATGACGCTGCGTCGGACGAAACCATGAGGGGAGGGGTGTTCTGTATTAACATCCTTGTAGACTCGCATTCTGATTGGTCCACCCGGACCGCAACCCGATTGGTCCACTGAATGACTGTGATTGGAGCGCTAAGAATCTACCGTGATTGGCCGAGCCGATCGCGGGAGATTCAAAGCGCTGCCATTGGCCGCCGAGCCGCCGGCCGGCTGTATAAAGCCAAGCGGCTCGCACACTTTAACTGTCCTTGTTCAGAAGCTACAATAAAGAGCTGATTGTTCACTTTCGCGTCTCGCCTCTTATGTGACCCGATCCACCGATCTAACACTTCCTGTTATATCTGGTGGGTGAAGATTGTCTCAAAATGATTAGACAGGATTACACCATGTACCGGTGTGGGCAAATCTATTACTGCAGAGGTATGAAATACCTTCAGATTTTTCTAAATTAGTGTGTGAATGTGAGTAATTGTGATGGAGGATGGAGGACTGGTGTCCCTTTTGAGCGCATCACTGTGATGCTAACAGAAAATTGGGCTTCGAGTCCTTGCCATTCTTACAATCCTTATGGTTTCTGTTTTTGCTCTACTTTCAAACAAGAATAGTTAGAAATTACAAATGTTCTGATAACATCTGCTGACATCCTTATCATCAAAGCCCTTCAGATAACAGGAGGACAGGAATATAGCTTTTCATGCCACAACATTCTGTTTCAACAGTTCAGGCAAGAAGGAAGTGAAGCAATTTCTCCCTTCTTGAGCTCCTAAATAGTTCTAATTTGCCCCCATCTGAGAGCTAGCAGAAAACCACAAAAAATGGCTGGCATGGTTGCACGACCCTCCATTTTGTCCTCGCTCCCCGAGGCAGGCAGAGCTGCTGCTTTGTCATCAACAGCTGGTGGGGAAACCACCCAACAATTGCACCATTGCTGAAATCAGAGATGATTTGGACAGATGGCAAGACCTGTGAGTTTAAGCATCTGTCAGAAAAGCGCCCAGCCTCGTTTGCCTTTTTTCTCAGCCTGAGGATCAAATGTCCCAGCTGGCAAAGGAGAAGGAGAGGATCCTTGCTGATCCAGTCCAGGCATGTCCCAGAAGAGGTCAACAAATTCAAGATGATGCCCACGACCGTGCAGTTGAAACTCCGCCCTTGTGGAAAGGGACATGGAAAAGAACAGGCTTTGGCCACATGGATGTAGCAGCCATCTTGATTTCTTTGACCCTTCCTCTCTGTGGTTTTCTCTGAAGCCAGGTCCTGAAGCCAACCATTGGCTCAAAGACCTGGTCTTGAACACAGGTAGTCCTTGCCTTACAAGCACCTGTTTAGCAACTGTTCAGAATTACAAAAGCACTTTAAAAAGTGACTGAGGACCGGTCTTTGCACTTAACAACTAGTCTTTGCATTTACAACTGCCACAGTATCCCCACAGTCGTGTGATCAAAATTTTCACACTTGGCAACCAGTATGTATTTACAATGGTTCCAGCATCCATGGGGTCATGGATCATCATTTGCAACCTTCCCAACCAGCTTCTGACAAGCAAAGTCAATGGGAGAAGCTGGATTCTCTTACTGGCTACATGGTTCATTTAACATATTGGAAGAGATATCCATCTGGTTCAGTTCCAAGCGGGGAGAAAGACACTGGAAACATGGAGGCTGATTGGAAAGATGGTTTATTGATGAACAGGACCACATGGGTTTTAGGTCCTGAGCAGCTGACCACATGGAGTTGACAGCGGGTGGCTTTTATATCTTCTCTTGGGCTTTGAACCTGAGCTTCCTGTTCCTGTGCAAGAAAATGTATTCTATTGGCTGCTATCAGGTTCCCATAGGGCTATGCAGGGGTCATAGCTGAGCTTGTCTAAGATAAGTTTGGTTGAAGTGGCTGGGTGATGATGTAATGAAGAGGCTTGTGTTCTGAAAGGATGTTGGGCAATTCCTATTGTGTCTTAATGGCTTTGTCCTGGTTTGGATCTTGAGTAAGGGTAAATCCCATCACCCTGGAGCTGAAGGTCTTTTGTCTAATAGATAGGATGGTCCAGTCCTGCTAGAGCTATTAAGAAAGGGGGGGGGGGGGGAGATGGACTTCCGACTTGAGTTCCTTTGCTGACAAACCGAAACCGCAATTGTGTGTGGTTTCGATCTGTGCTCGCTGCCGAAGTGCCCCAAACCGGCTGGTATTGGGGCTAAGCCACCTCATAGAGGTGGTGAAGAGGGGAAAGACTGCCAGCAGGATTGAGGAGAGCTGCATCTCTTCTCCTCAGCTGGCCATTACTCCCTTTCCCGAAGGCGGTTGCAGTGGTGGTCAGAAATGGCCACCTCAAAGAAGAACTCGACTGGAAAAGAATGTGCAGGGGGAAGATGAGAAGAGAAAGTCTTGGTTGACCGGGTTAAACTGCAAAAGCAACAACGCAAGGTACCCTGGAATTTAAACTATAAAAAAAATAACATTGTTCCTAAAGAAGATTTTGAAGCAGCGAAGGAGAGAGGGAAGGGAAAGGATTTTGTTTTGTTTTGTTTTTCTCTTCCTTTCCATATATTGACAGCTCAGAGACCTAAGCAAGAAATTGAAAAAAAAAATCCACTTTGACATCAACAGGAATTTAAGCTGAAAATAAAGTGTCAATGAGATAATAAAGATTTCTGGATACTTAAAAGCTTTGAAAAACAGGAAAGGAGAAAAAAAGAATAAAAGGGCAAGATCTGGAAAAATGGAGGAGACTGCCTGGAACTAAAATCTCAACAAGATTCCTAAAAGATACATTTTAACTGAAACTTGGCAGCAAAATAGTAGAACCCCAGGAAGAGAAAGTGGAAAAAAGAAGTAAGAAGAAACAGCTTGGGATTATTTGGATTACTTGGTGATCTCTGGATTTTTGGTAATTGCATTTAAATGACTAAAGTCAATGGGGTGGTTGTTTAAAAGTGTTTAAAATGGCACCACTTTTAGAAGAATTGAAAATGGAACTTAAAAAGTACAAAGAAGATGCACAAGAAGGGAGAGGTTCTTTTGGCTTTGTATTTCAACTCTTAGAAATGGAGGTTTGAAACTATGAGAAACAACAAGAAACACTTGCAGAACAAGAAGATTGGGACAAAGAAGAAGCCATCTTTAATGATCAAGTAATTTTATGTGGGGGGGGGAAAGGGAAAGGGGGGGAAAAGAATGAAAAGTTTACGATTTGAAAAAAACAACCAAAAAGAAGAATAGTTTGAAAAATAAGTGTAATATTAGAAAGCAACAGAAGAGGGGATTACAGAAGAGAGAATTAGAAGTAGAGAGACAAGGGGGTAAAAAGGGGAGGGAGAAGGAGAGAGGGAAGAAGGAAAGGAAAAAAAGTTATAAAGGACAGAAACAAGATATAGAGAAACAGGGCAAAGGTATAAGATTTGAAAGTATAAGCCTGTTTAGAGATAATGGGTGAAAACTTAATTGTAAAAGGGATTCTGCAAAGGTACGTAAGATAGTATTGTTATATTAAAAGTGGAAATAATTTCTGAAAATATGCTTAAAATGATAGATAAAATATTTATTGTAATCTAGTGGAATGTTTGTTAATAAACAAATGAAATAAAGTGAATGAAAGAATTAAATTAGGAAAGGATGGGAACATTTTCATTATTATTAATGATTTATAAAATATAAGTGAAGAGAAATATGGGGGGGGGGGGAAATAATTTTGGAAAGTTTATAAGTGTTCCCAAGGAAGTATGATGCTGCTGGGGCTGCTACTAAGACGTCGTCGAAATAGGGTACGACTCCTTTAATTCCTTATAGCAGTCTTTCCATTAGGCTTTGGAAAACCCCTCGTGCGACGCTGACTCCAAACTGGAGCTGGTTGGATTTAAAGGCCCCTCGATGCGTTACGATTTTTTGAGCCTCGGCAGTTTCAGCATCGACCAGCAGTTGTTGATAAGCCTGAGCCAGGTCGAGCTTCGCAAAGATTCTGCCACCCCTCAGTGAGTGTAGGAGATATTGGACGACCGGTACCAGGTAGGCACTCTGCTGTAATGCATGGTTGAGAGTGGCCTTGTAGTCACCACAAATTCTCAGGGAACCATCAGGTTTGATGGGGGTGACAATTGGTGTTTCCCAGCGGGCATGATCAATGGGTTCTAATATGCCTTGCGCTATTAGTTTATCTAATTGTTCGCCTATTTTAGGCTTGAGTGCAAAAAGCACTCGGCGCGGTTTGAGGTGGACGGGAGCGATGTCAGGGCTAAGATTAAAGGAAATTGTGGACCCCTTGTACTTGCCTAAGGTGTTGCTGAAAACTTCTTGGAAGTCCCGAACGAACGTTGCTTCCCAGTCTTCATCCTCTGTGTGGTTGATGCCTGCCATCTCGATCCCCAACGGTGCGAACCACTGCAACCCTAGTAGACTGGGGCAGTCTTTATCAACGATCGTGAGCGGTAAAACGTTGGTATGGTCTTTGTATGAGATTTTAAAATGTCCTACACCTGCTACTGGGATGCGGTTCCCTTGATAATCTTTCAAAATCAATTTCTGGTCGCTCAGTTCTTGTCGGCATATGCAGGGTATTATGCACTTAATGGTCTGCCAGGAAACCATAGAGAGTAGGAGCCAGAATCTACCTCCATGGTGCATGGTTGGTTTTCAATACCGACCTCAACACAAATTTTTCGAGCGTCGATTGGTGAAGCGTGGCCGATAATGACTGTTTGGTGCATTTCCTCTCTTCGGGGTGCCTCGCTGAACCTCTTGGTTCTGCTGTCCCGGCTCCATCAATTGTCGGACAGGCGGTCCCGGTTTTTGGTAGGGTTGCCATCTTGCCTTCTTGGGCTGTTTCCCCGGCGCCGAGGGCTGAAATTCCTTTTGTTGCGGCATACTTTGGTGATATGCCCTCGCTTCTCGCAAAAATGGCAAACTGCACCCAGGAACTTACATTCAGAACGTGGGTGATCTCCTCTGCAGCCAGCGCATTGGTACCCCGATTTACGACACAGCCGGTCTCGCCATTTGTGCTCTGACTGAAGCCTGTAGACTTCTTCCTCTTCGCTGTCAGAGGGGGATTCGATGTCGCCATGGTGGGTGGAGGCTGCAAGTTTCTCCGGTGTCATGGCCAGCTCGCTGGTGGATTTGCGATCGGTTCCGTTCGAACGCTGCATTCGCGCTGCTGACTTATGTGTAGCTTCGGCTGTGGTGGCTTCGGCTATGGCGTCGGCGAGGGATATATCACCCTTGGCCATCAGCCTGCTTTGGAGTGCTGGAACTTTTAGGCCAAGGACGATCCGGTCTTGCATGGCTTCATCTAGGTTAGCGAATCCGCACAAACTCCCTAGGTCTCTTAGGTCGGCTACGAACTCACCGATGCTCTCACCCTCGCGCTGATCACGCTGGTAAAAGTCATGCCTTCTGATCAGGGTCGGTACAGCCGGAGCATAGTGATTTCGAAGGATGGGAGCTAGGTTGTCCCAATCCATTGTCTTGTCATCAGCTGGCTTAGCAAGTGCCTTGGCCATTTTAAAAACGGCGGGTCTGCAGTGTGTCAAAAAGACTGGTCACTTCTTACTGCCTGCGGCATCTTTCAGGTTGTTCGATTCCAAGAACATTTGGAAATGATCAATGTAGGACTCCGAGTCCTTGCTGGCCGGATTGAATGGTGTGGGTGGTATGGCGCTGCTGGCCATTTCGCTGGTCGTCTTTGCGCTGTCTGCCACGTGCTGGTCGGCCTTGTTGTCTCAGTATCCCACCCTCGTCGCCAGTGTTAAGTTTGGGTGGTGGGTCCCAAGGAGAGATGAGACTCGTGGTAGAGAACAAACAGCTCTTTATTAGCAATCAGATACTGAGACAAAACCCCTAGCCGAGGCTGCTCTTTTTATAGAGCTTGGCCCCGGCTAGGCAGCCAATGACAGGTTTTTGAGCTTGCCGCGCTTGGTATTAGCCAATCGCAGCAAGCTCTATATGAATCAATCAGAGAGTACCATATCTTCCAATCAGGGCCCGGCTTTTCCGGACCAATAGGAATGCAGGCTTTCAAGCCTGCTAGTATGGAACAGGACTGTATGAAAGGAGGAGAATATTGGCTGATCTTAAAAAAATAGATAGATATGGATAAGCTGTGTTAACCTGCAAGGTGTATACCATATTTGTGTTCCTGCCTGAGAAACAGCTACATCTTCACCCAGTTCAGACTTTGCGGATTAGTGGAAAAGAAAATGGAGTGGCTAGAAGTAGATCAACAACCAGTTTAATCTAGTGGTTAAAGCATCAAGTTAGAAACCAGGAGACAGTGAATTTTAGTTCTGCCTTAGGCACAAAGCTAGCTCAATGATTTTGGGCCAGTCACTTACTTTCAGATGTAAGAAGAGGAGGGAGAAGAAGAGATCCAGGGATTTGTCAAGGAAGACAAGCCGTTTCTGGATATGGCGGAAGGACAAAGATAATAACGGTTGAAAGAACTGAGTATGTCTAGTTTAATGGGAAAAAAAGACCGGGGTGACATGACAGCAGTGTTCCAATATCTGGGGTTGCACAGATATTGGAGTGGGCTGCCACAATGAAGAGGGAGCCAACTTATTTTCCAAAGCACCAGAAGGCCAGACAAGAAGCAGTGATTGGAAACTAACCAAGAAGAAAGAAGCAACCTACAACTAAGGAGAATTTTTCTAATGGTGAGAACAATTAACCAGTGGAATGACTTGCCACCAGAAGTTATGAGTATTCCATCACTGGAGGATTTTAAGAAGACATTGGAGAAACATTTGTCTGAAATAGTATAGGGCCTCCTGCTTGAGCAGGGGGTCGGACTAGAAGATCTCTAAGTTCCTTTCAATTCTGCTATTCTGACCAAAAAGATCAGAGGAAGTGACTATTACTAAGGAAAGAAGGAAGAAGACTTCCAGTACATAGCTTAAACCAATGTTCCTTAGCCTCTGCCACATTAAGATGTGTGGACTTAAAATTCCCAGAATTCCCTAGCCAGCATGAATCTGTTATCGGTTGATACAGCCTAGGATTGTACCTATTTCTGGGAGCAGGGGGGCAATGACCTCCTCCTCCTGGCTCTGTTCAATTTATAATTCAGCAAGACACCCAGATAATTTTGTATGTGAGCAATCCAGGACTTCTCATTTGGCATTTATGATATCTTTTTGATTTTTGTTTATTTCTACCTTGTCAAGATCCCCCTGAATCTCAACACAACTTTTAAGGGGGTTTCTAAGCATAGCCTATTTTTGTTTTCTATTGCCTGTGAATGAGAACATCTATTTTCAAATCCTTTTTCAAGTCATTTATAAAGAAGTGAATACCATAACAATTAGGGTGGAGTATCTGGTTCACTACACAGCATTTTGTTCCAGCTTGATTTGAAGCCTCTTACGTATAACAGTTGGGTATGACTGTTCTCAACCAGCCAATGCTAGCAAAATCCTCATTTTGGCAATAATTTTTACTACTGAAGTCAATATAAACTTTCATCTACCATGTTCCTGTGGACAACATTATATCAAAAAATGAGATCAGATTGGATTGGCATGATACAAACTTGATAAAAATTTAAAATTATATCAATAAAAATAAATCAAATTAAACCTACACTAACTAGTGCCATGCAATGAAGGGGTGGGGGGGGGTGTAACGTGCCTGTAAATGAATTGCTTAATCATTTGTTCCAAAGATTTGCCTGACATTAATATCAAGTTGACTGTTCTAAAATTGCTAGTACTTTTCTTGGGGTGTCTGTTTTGGTTTGGTTGGTTTTCCTGCCCTTCTCGTGTCCTCTGGGGTCATATCTGCTGTCCATGATTTTTCAAAGATCACAGAAAACAGCTGCAGGATGGTATCTGCAAGACCCTTGGGTGCAACACTCTGATCCTGGAGATCTTAAGTAACTAGATTAATCCCTACTCTCTCTTTATTTAGTTATTCTTCATTTGTTCCATCAGCTGTTTGCTTAAATCCATCTGAACCAACCTTCTTTTTAGGGGAGAATAGGAGTAAAGTAGGAGTTGATAGCCTGTCTGGTGTTTGGTGATTAAATTAGTGTTTCTCAACCTTAGAAAATTTATGATGTGTAGACTTCAAGTTCCAGAATTCCCCAGCTAGCTTCGATATCAGGGTAGAAACTAGGAGGTAGTGAATTCTAGTCCCCCCTTGTGCACAAAGCCAGCTAGGTGGCCTTGGGCCAGTCTGTTTCTCTCAGCCTTAGGATGGAGGTAATGGCAACCACTTCTGAAATACATTGTCAAGAAAACTGCCAAAACAGACTCTGAGAATTAGACACAATAGAACTGATGGTTTTTATATAAAAAGGGGAGTTACCACCATCTCCCTCCATCTTTTCCTAAGAGATTTATCCCTTTATTTTCCTTT
>NW_020769361.1:7044955-7107445 GCF_900518735.1 Pseudonaja textilis
ATCTCCCTCCATCTTTTCCTAAGAGATTTATCCCTTTATTTTCCTTTTACTTCTGACCCAGCCTCTTCCCATTTCTGCTGTTTTTAGTTCATGTTCCTTTGTGCTTTATGATTAATATTTGATTTATTTTACACAGGTGCAAGAATTAGTAGTTGAATACAGGTAATCCTGGACACATGACTGATCATAATTAGCAATCAAAGTTACAAGGGACTCCCCCAAAATGCATTATGTACATATATATTACGTATTATGACCAGTTTCAAAGTTCTGACATCCCTCTGGTTATATGATTGCAGTTTCGGTGATTGGCAACTGGCTTGCATTTACAGCTGTTTGCAGTATCCCACAGTTTGATTTACAACATTTTTTGCTGGAAACTGGTGTTTATTTCTGCTTTCCAATGAAAACCACCCATTGGTAAAATGGTTTCGCTTGACAACCATGGTGACTACTTAATGATTGTGGCATTCATTTAGAAACCATGGTGTTCATTTAATGATTACCATATTAAAGGTCATAAAATCAAGCACAGTTAATGGTGACTTGCTTAACAACTAGCATGATGTATGACCATTATTTTCGACCTAATTATGGTCATAAGTCCATGACTAACTTGTATACCATGCAAGCTGCTGCCAGAAAAGAGTAGGCCAGTCACATAGGCGAAAGCCAATTAACCCTGGATCTATGCAGAGTGCAGATGTTTATTAATACATACAGGTAATCCTTGACTTACAACAGTTCATTTAGTGACCAAAGTTCAAAGTTACAATAGCAATAAAAAAGTAACATATTACCATTTTTCAGTTACAACCTTTGTAGCATCCCCAGGATCATGGGATCAGACGTTTGGCAGCTGGTTCATATTTATGACTGTTGCTGTGCCCCGGGGTCCTGTGATCCCCTTTTGGGACCTTCTGACAAGCAAAGTCAAAGGGGACGTCAGATTCACTGAACAGTCTGGTTACTAACATATCAACTGCAGTGATTCACTTAAGAACTGTGTCAAGAAAGGTCGCAAAATGGGGCAAAACTCACTTAACAGCATAAATTTGGGCTTCAATGGTAGTCGTAAGTCATGGAGTACCTATATTCAATCTCACACTGACCACAATATAAAATGTGTTTGAGGAAAACCCAAAACATAGGTTTAGCATGCTCAGACTGCAATTATTTTCCATCTCTGCATTCAACATCTATCATGTCCTATAGTTAGTGTGCCCATTTGTCTAGGGGTCTCTTTCTTCTTCTTCTTCTTCTTTTTCTTCAGCGTTTGTCTCACGCTCGGGCGAGGTCCGCTAATGTCCTTGAGTACTGCTTCCACACCTCTCTGTCTGCCACGTGTGTCGGGTCTGCCTTCGCGATCTCTAGATCGGCCTTGATCGTGTCCATCCAGCGTTGTTTAGGTCTACCACGCGGTCTCGCTCCTCCGACAGTCACCTTCATTACAGATTTGATGATGGATTCTTCCTTGGCGCGGCTCACGTGGCCGAACCATCGTAGCCGGGACTGCCTCATGACCGTGGGGATGGGCACGACGTTGAACCGTCTACGCACTTCTTCGTTCCTGACGCGATCGAGTAGGGTGAGGCCTACCGACCATCGGAGCATTCGCATCTCCATTATCTGGAGTCTGCTTTCGACTTCTTTGGTCGTCGGCCAGCACTCTGCGCCGTATATGGCCACGGGGCGCACCACAGAGTTATAGATTTTCGCCTTCAGGCGCATCGGCATCTTCTTGTCACAGAGGACGCCCGTGACGGACTTCCATTTGCCCCACGCTGCATTGATCCTGGCTGCCACCTCAGTTTGTAGTAGGCCTTCTTCCCCAAGAGTAGTTCCCAGGTACTTGAAGGTGGAGGCGCGCGGTAGCTCCTGCCCGTTCACGTGGATGGAGCCTGTCATTTCAATGTCAGTGGTCAGGTATTCGGACTTCTTTAGGTTCAGCCGGAGCCCGAACTGCTTGAGGCGGTCGTGCCACTGTTGGACTCGGTGCTCTAGGGGTCTCTTTCTCTGCAAGACAATTGGGAGGATCACTTCTACAAGACATGTCTGTAGAGATTCTCGGTCATTCAAGTCAGAGTTTTTCAAAAGGCACCTGGATTGATTTTTTTTTCCCTTGAGGAAGAAAAATAAACCATTTTGCTTCTCATCGAAGACATTTAGCCATATGTTCTGGGATGAACGTTCTTCAAATGGTGTGGGACTGCCCTGAAGGCACAGATAACCCCCCAAGTGGCCTCAGTAGCTCTCAGAGAGAGTGCTAACAACCAGATGACTGCAAACAAATACAATCCTTCCATGCCCTCCACCCCCTTATCATCCTGTCATTATCCTCCCCACCATCTGGTCACAACTGATAAAACTTCTTGGATGAGAAGTGAAACATTTTCTTCCTCAAGGAAACAGTCCGGTTGCCTTTTGAAAAAGCACCTTGGAGACCGTTCTATAAGACATCCTGTTCCACTAAGATCACCCTGTAGGGTGGGGAAGAGTTGTGTGTTTTTTTTAAGATCTTTCCCCTCTCCCAAATGTTTCCTACAGTAAGCTACATCTGGCTTTGTAGAGAGAAGTTATTAATATACACCGCATGTACACAACATGTAAGGTCATATGGTTTGCTCAGTTGTCTCTCAGCATGGAACATAAAGGAATGGTCTTAAATTACAGGAAATCCAATTCCTTGTGAATTTAGGAATAATTTCTCATTAGGAGGAACAGTTCAAGGGGAAAATTCGCTACGCAAAGGTTCAGGTAGCTTTCTGTTCCTTGACTTTACAACTGCATTGTTCTGTTTGGAGAATGTAATGTTGCAGTTGACAGCTGAAATGGGGTTTCTTAAATAAGCTATGGTTAGGCTGTGGCTTAGCATTAAATCATTCTGTGACTGAAAGGCTTTTTAAAAAATGCACTGCTTCCCCCCCCGCACCCTGCCCAAGGAATGAATCTAGCCCTGTTCACACTCCACGCCCTAGTCCCCCCCCCGTCTCGACTACTGCAATACGCTCTATGCGGGGCTGCCCTTGAAAAATATCCAGAAGCTTCAATTGGTTCAAAATGTGATGGCCCACATGGTGTTGTGTATATTTAGATTTGCACAAATGTCACTTCTCTTGCAGAAGCTGCACTGGCTACTGATTTGCTTCTGGGTCCAATTCAAGGTGCTAGTTGTCACCTTTAGAGCCCTACATAGCCTGGGACCAAATTATTTGAATGACTATGCTTTCCCAGTTACATCTACCCGACCCACCAGAGCAGGGAGGTGGGAGATGTTAGGGGTCCCCTTGTTTAAGAAGGTCCATCAAGCATAACCAAAAAGAAGAGCCTTCTCTGTGGTGCCCCCCCCCCCCCTTATGGAACATCATGTCCATGCTGATAAGGTTGGCCTCCATTTTGACACTCTTACTAAAGGCCCTGAAGACATGGTTTTGCTAATGGGCTTAGAGACCCCAGGGTGATATGGAGCCCACCAAGTGATTGGGCTGATCATTGCCACCAGAGGACCAGGTGGCTATTGAGTTCTGTACTGGAATTTCGGTCTTGTAAGCTACCTAGAGTCACCACCATGACTTGGTTGGGCAGCCATATAAATTTTCTAAATACAGGTAGTCCTCGACTTACAACCATAATTGAGCCCAAAATTTCTGTTGCTAAGTGAGGCATTTGTTCAGTGAGTTTTGGCTCGTTTTATGATCTTTCTTGCCATAGTTGTTAAGAGAATCACCGTAGTTGTTAAGTTAATAACATGGTTGTTAAGTGAAACTGGCTTCCCCATTGATTTTGTTTGTCAGAAGGTTGTAAAAGGGGATCACATGGACACTGCAATCGCCATAAATATGGATCATTTCCCAAGCATCTGAATTTTGATCACGTGACCACAGGATGCTGCAACAGTTGTAAATGCAAAGACCGATCATAAGTCACGTTTTTCAGTGCCATTATAACTTCAAACAGTCACTAAATGAACTGTTGTAAGTTGAGGACTAAATCAATAAAGAATCAATGTACAGTACCTTATGATTCTTGACGAATGTATCTTTTCATTTATTCTTTTATGTACTGAGAGCATTTGCATCAAGACAAATTCCATGTGTGTCCAATCACACTTGGCCAATAAAGAATTCTTCTCTTCTCTTCTCTTCTCTTCTCTTCTCTTCTCTTCTCTTCTCTTCTCTTCTCTTCTCTTCTCTTCTCTTCTCTTCTCTAAATCTGCCTTTCCTGCAGCTTTCATCTCCCTTCCCCCCAACCATTTTCCATCCTGTGAGAGCATGACTTCAGTCTCTCACCCTTCACCTTCAGCTTCATCAGGAGGTAGCCAGGTGTGAAGCCGGAAATTAAATAGGGAGGTTTGAAGGAATGTGGGTAAACAGGAGTTGTGTTGATGCATCCACCTCACCCACCCACAAAAGGAAAGGAAAGTTAAATGGTCTACAAAGTAAACAAAACTTGGTTGGGCATAATACCCTAAGCTAAATCCCAAATGTGAAAGCATTTTTTTAAAAGCATGTTTATTTGGTAAAATTTTACAAAGAAAGACAAAAAATACAACAGTGGTAGTACAACCAGAGGAAAATGAAATAAACAAACTAATACTGGTTAAAATAAATTCAAAAAGGGATGGGTGAGAAAGATATGGTATTAATATAGAAGTAGCCAAATTTTTTAACATAATATGTACTAACTATTAGGAAACTTATTTCTCCATCTTTTCATTTTTACAACATAAATGCATTTCAATTATAGGTAGGAAACTTCTTCGCTTCTTGGATCTACTTTTTAATATTTGGAGCATCGATTGTTTTGTACCTTTATAGTTTTCTTTGAAAAATTCACAATTATATGTTATCTGTTTTTCCTAAAGGCTATTCTAATATAAATAATGATTTGAATCCAAAAGGGATCCATAAAGGAACATAACTACATCATCTGAGTCAGAGACCTCAACTTTCTTATATCAACCCACAAAAAAACCTTAATTCTCATCTTATTTAAACCATTGTTTGAGGAACCTTATAAAGAGTGGTAGTACAATCAGAGGAAAGTAAAACACATACAGTGATAGTGATTCTGTATAGTTCTTCTAGTGAATTCACTCCAATCCTAAATATATTTTATGTTTCTTAAAACCTTGGGCCTACTGACTTTCCAAAATTGGACATTCAAATTCATGATTCTATGTATCACATATATTATCCATATTAACTTTCATCTTTTTAATTTAAAATACAATGGAATTGTTTATTTTATTTCAACTCCATCTCTTAAACATCCAGATCTTCCATATACCTTTAAAACCGCTAAAGTATCTGAGTCATATTTTGTGGCCATATTTACGTGTTTTAATTGTATTACACAGGTAGTCCTCAACTTACAACAGTTCATTTAATGACTGTTCAAAGCTATAACAGCACTGAAAAAAGTGACTTATGTCCGTTTTTCACAGTTACAACCTTTGCAGGATCCCCATGATCATATAATCAACATTCAGATGCTTGGCAACAGTTTCATACTTATGACTGTTGCAGCATCCTAGGACTCATTTGGTCACTTTTGGCAACCTTCTGACAAGCAAAGTCATTGGGGAAGCCAGGTTCACTTAACAACCATGTTACTAACTTATCAACTGCAGTGATTCACTTAACAACTGTGGTAAGAAATATCGTAATTTGGAACAAAATTCACTTTACAAATTCTCACTTAACAACCTAAATTTTGCACTCAGTTGTGGTCGTAAAATGTGGAATACCTGTACTGGCAAGCAAGTTAATGGTATAAGGTGCATTCAGAACCTAGCCTCTGAAAAGGCTGATAATAATAATCAGTCCTTCCCAGATCTTAATTTCTGACTTTCAATCAAACATCTCCCCCATCTTTAAATTAGGATTAGTCTACAGTGTGTCATTGCAGCAGGAGTGACAGATTGGTAAAAGCAACAGCCACATGCCAAAAAGGGGTGGAGCCTATTCGACAATGCTGGGTTTTCATGGAATTTCAGATCAGAATTTAATAGCTTTCCAATTAATTAAGGCATAGTTGCATCTAGCAGCTTTCAAAGCTGGAAAGATCAGCCTCTGGGGATTATAAGTTGTTCCAAGTACTTGTGAAGTGTTCAAAGGAGCACCCATTGACACTCTACACAAGAAAGGAATAATCCAGACATTTCCATTCCACAAAGATGTAAAATTTAAAAGAAAAATCGGTTATAAAGTGGAAAATGAAGCAAACTAAAGCCACTGTCTATTCGGATACAATGAATTGAAAGTTGGCCAGAGTGAATTGAAAGGACTTATCCTGACACAAAAACTTTCTCAATATTGTGCCAAAATCTAACATAAACTAAATATAATAAAACTAAATCCTAAAATATATACTTGGAATTTTATCAAGAAGGAGATTATGATATGATATGTAGTAGAAATTAATATTGATAATTTAACCACTTTTTAACATCCAAAGTAAGCCTATCTATAAATCTAGATATATTAAATTCAACATATTGAGATATATTTTGGGAAGTAATCTCTTAAATAATGTATTCAATTCTGGTATATTATAAAGAACATATTCTAATAGTAACCTATTGCAAAATGTTGATCCTAAAGGAACAATTTCCTCCAACATTTTATACTATTTTTAATAGAGTAGCATGAATATAAATTATATTGCTACGTAGCTCCTACAAGCTTTGGTAGGGACATTAAATAATTCTCCAGAATAATCAAAATGTCATCAGCATCTAATAAAAATCTATATTCAATGCTACAATGTCCATAATATATTGAGAATATCTAATTTAAAACAGCTAAAGTTCCCAAAACTGCTTTGGATGCCATGATGGAGAAAGAGATCTCTCTACTCAGTGTTTGTCAACCTTGGCAACCTGAAGATAGATGGGACTTCAACTCCCTGAATTCCCGAGTCAGACTTGCTGGAAGGGAATTATGGGAGTTGAAGTCCATTTATCTTCAATTTAGTTCAGATTAGATTAGATTATCCATCTTTATTTAGTTTTAGATTTTGGCATATTATTGAAAAAGTTTTTGTGTCTGGATGAGTCCCTTCAATTCACTCTGGGCAACTACAATTCATTTTAGCCAACAGGACTAGACTGTGGCTTTAATTTGTTAAATTTTCCATTTGCAAAACCAACTTTTTTTTTCAATCTACACGTTCATGGAATTGAAGTTTCTTATACCTCTCCTGTTGCAGAGTGTCAATGCATACTCCATGCTGGCGGGGAATTCTGGGAGTTCAGGTCCACCGGTCTTCAAGTTGTCAAGGCTGAGAAACACTGCTTTAGATGAACAAACCCTGTAGAAAAAACCTACGAATTTGAAAACATGCTCCAAAAATGTAGCTTCAACAATATAAAAAGCCCTTTTAGCATCCAGAATAAGGCTTAGTGCAATGTATGAGACAAGGCTGATGGAGAGGACGGGCAATGATGGGGAAGGAGATTCAGTTTTTGTAAATTGGTTTACCAGCCCCCATGAGTGAAATGCTTCCTTCCTCCGTCCCTCCCACACACAGGCTGCAGAAGCAAGAATCCAGTCTGGCTGGCAGACTTCTGTTTCACATCCAGCTTATACCTTTTGACTCAGTGTTAAGACCGGTGGAGTCCCTGATAAGAAATTTTAAATGTTAACAAATCCTGTAGGTGGAAAACCAAATTAGTCTATGGTAGCCAAATATCCAGAGTAGTCTGGCAGCATCTTAGATCAGTAAATGTTGTGAAAATCTAGTGAAAATCTAGAAAATATGGCCTTTTTATTGTTGTCTGAAAAGGTGCAACTACTGGACTCATCCTGATTTGATCCTTATCAAATTTCTCTCTATCTTCTTTTCCAGCTTTGGGACAGGTATTGTAACAGGTATTTATCTTGTTCTGCCCTATAAACAGGCAATTAATCTACCAACCAGCTTCTATTCACCTTACCAACTCTTTAAATTCTGTATCCCTATCAACACTTGCTTTTTCCATTGCAACCCATTCTCTAGAAAATCTGGGGGCTCTCCTTCCCATCTTCCCCCCCCCCCCACCACCTCCTTAATTTGACTAGCAGGGCGGAGAGAAGAAAGAGACAGGAAGAAGGGGAGGGGAGATAAGGAGGGGGAGAGGAGAGAGAGAGAGACTATATAGGATCTCGACTGTGCCTGGAGACATCACTGCCAAGATGCTTCTGCTGCTTATGTTCCTGGCATCACTCTGGCACGTCCCTCAGATCAAGGCAGGGCCATCTAGGGTCCTAAGGTCCAGTTCCCGAAACATGATCAAGGGGCTGGTGAGTACAGACACCCTCAAGAAAGCAGGAAAAGTGGGGAAGGGTCCAGAGAGTTAGCATAAATAGTTGGGTCGTTGAGAATAATATCTTCCCATTTCTCCTGCCCAAAGGGGGGGGGGGGGGCGGGAAGGATGAATGTGAAGAAAGGGGAACAATAATATTTTTAGGGAGATTATTAGAATTTGGGGGGCAATTATTATAAGGCAGAGTGGTCAGATCATGAGTTGGGGAAAGAAATTGGTGCCTGGGATTAAGAGAGGTATGAAAAGACAAAGCTTGGGAGATAAATAGAACTCACCTGGGAGGATTATAATAAAGAGTAAATGGGATTCACAGATTTGTTATCCGTGTTTCTTTTATAGTATTTTTTTCCTCTTTCAAGGAAGATCAGATTGACTCATCTCCTTGGAGTTTCAAGTTACAGACCACTTTCAGACAGGAAATCATTGATCCCTAACATCAGTTTCCTTCCTCTTTCTCTCCCTGTAATTCGGTCATAAATTGTGGGAAATTGGGGGCCCTGAGTGCAGTAATATGTTATCAGATTTGCAGATCTTTTTGATCCTCTTTCTCACTATCCAGAGGATCATAAACAGATTCATGCAGCATATGGATCTGTTTTTTCAGTACTTCCAAGGTTTGGAAATACTGGAGCGTTTACAGAGTGTTTCTTTTTCACATCTGATTCTGCAGATGTGATTTACAAACACATGAAACCTTAATAGGATTGGTTTGATTCTGGCTTCGCATCTTGCATGAGTCAGCTGTGATTTATTCAAAAATTTAACAAACTATGGTTTTAAAAATGCTGTGGAAGCTCCCAGACAAGCTCCCAGACATTGTAAGTTCATTTGGAACCAAATTGCTTTTCAGATTTGGGATTTGCTGACTTTCAAACTTTGGCCACGGAGAGGCAGATATCTGTTAGGCTCCTAAATTCTGGAATTCTTTGTAAGGATCTTTTGCCCTGTGAAAATTGCCATCATCTTTTTCCTGGTGGGAATTTTGCCCTTGAACAGTTGTGACCCTTGCAGAGGCTCTAATTCCGATCATGGGAAATGGTCATTCTTGAAACTTGCTGGCTGAGCAGCTAATAAAGGTAAAGGGATTTTGTGAGAAATTTTAGAAAGTGTGCGTTAGGCCCTCACCATTACTGAACTTGGAAATGCTGAACATTACAAGGCAGTAAACGTCCACATGCTTTATTTCATTTCAGCTCAATGTTTTTCCTACCGCCTTGACTGAATTGCCATTCAGAAATCCAAACTTTTTACTGCTACTATATTTTAGTGTTTTTAAATATCTCATTTTCTGTTCTTTTGGAGAACTAGAGTAAACTACAAGTAGTCTTCAACTTATAACCATTCATTTAGAGACCATTCAAAGTTACAACAGCACTGAAAAAAATGAATTATTATTAATGCTTGCACTTAACAATCTTGCATCCTCCCCATGGTCATGTGATCAAAATTCAGGTGCTTGGCAACTAGCATGTATTTACAATGATCTCCATTTATGGTCTTTCCAGACAATGTCTGACATGCAATTTCCATGATGGAAGAAAGATTTGCTGAACGACTCTGTGATTCACTTAAACAGCTGCTTGATTTGCTTAACAATGGCACGGTTTCAGTGGAAAAAATATTTTTTTAAAAAAATTAGACCTTAATCTTTGATTTTCATTTATTTACATTTTAAGGTAGATACATATTTATATGACTGTAAGCCATTATAGAGTTACCTTATGGTAAGATGGATGGCCAATAAATTTTATAAATAGACAAAAAATTGGTGCAACTCATGTAACAATTGCCCTGCTTAGCAAATGGAAATTCTGGTCCCAATTGTGGTCATAAGTCAAGGACTACATGAAGTGCATAGTTTGAAAATTGGAAGCTTTTCTACCCAGCTGTCTACAAGGTTCCCCTGATTTTTTTCTTGGAAAATTTGGGATGATTTAACAACATCACCAAGTTAACAACAGTTGCATTGTTTGTAAATAAAAGTGCTTCAGCTTTTTTCTGAACATCAGTAAGTTTTTAAAATCCTTTAATTTTTACTTTCTGGACTGAATCAGCTATATTGCCATAAGCAAAATAATACAGGTAGTTCTCCACTTACCACAATTCATTTAATGACTGTTCAACAACACTGAAAAAAGTGACTTATAACTGTTTTTCACACTTATGACTGTTGCAATACCTCCATGACCACATGATCCAAATTCAGATGCTTGGCAACTGACTCATATTTATGACAGTTGCAGTGTCCCAAAGTCATGTGATAACTTTTGCAACTTTCTGACAAACAAAGACAATGGCGAAGCCAGATTCACTTAACCATGTTTGCTAAGTTAACAACTTAACAATTCACTTAACAATTGAGGCAAGAAAGATCGTAAAATGGGGCAAAACTCACTTAACAACATTTTGCCTAGCAATATAAATTTTGGGCTCAATTGTGATCGTAAAATGAAGACTACTTTAGTATAAAATTTTAAGGGACACGCTAGAAAGGAACATTTGAATATCTTGGGGAAACATATTCTGCTGCTTGGTGCCTGAGCTACAGAATCAATAGCTAGAATGGAATTCCTTTCTCATCATCCACTGCTCAAACTGAACTAGCTTCAAGCTGAGTTAATTGCTATTTCTCTTAATGTATAATTTGGCTCACTTGTTTGAAGAAGCAATTCTCTTGTAGATGTGCTATCACTTTTACAGCGTACGTTAATTTACCAGGAATGGAGTAGTGTGGCTAAACTAGGGCTAAATAATTTTTTTCTTTGGGTTAATAAAGCAAATTTAGCCTATGATTTCCTCACATAATACCTAATGAATTTTCAGGCTTCACTTTTTAAAAGAACCAACTCCTGAAAGGTGCAGATTGGAATAATTCAGGAACTGTCAACCACTGAATACAAGTTGGAAGAAGAAATTATGGAGTGGATGAATAAATACTTACTTGTGATCCTATTTTACAGACTTTAAAAGAGCTCTTCTGTTCTGCTCTAGCTTCCTCTCTGTGAAACAGAGTAAAGGCCAGCCCAGCTTTCAAGTCTATTTTGAGGACAAGAGCAATAAGTACAGCAAGTGTTTTAAAAGTGCCTTCTATGAAAGAATAATAACACACTTCGAGTTGTTGGTTTTTTTGTTCTGCAACCATGATGGAAACTAATAGAAATTCTCTCCCACCTGCCACTCTTAAAATCTCAGCTCCTCTGTCCTGTGCCTGATTTACTGCACTTTCTTCCCTTCTTTGCGAAGAGGCTATTCTAAAAATTAGTAATCTTTGGAAGGAATCCAGTGTTTCCTGGCTTGGACCATCTTTCCCTGATACTTGCAGCTGCATTTTTGTCTTTCCTTCCGGTGGAAAGCAATGTTGACTAGCTGCTTGACCTTTTCTTTTTTTAAAAATGACAACTAATCCAACCAGCTGCAAACAGCAGGGGTTGTGTGCATGGATTTTATACATCATTAGATAAGATACATTAGGGGGAAATTGACCCGTCTTGGAAACTGAGGCAAAAGGGTGGTTGTAGGAAGGTTGCCGGGGTCTCGAGAAACCAGGGGGCGGCTCTTGGATTCTTCAGAAGCCTCCATGGAGTCAAACAAAGGAGGCTTTCAACGGGCCAGGGGGCTGTGGTAAATTGGGAATGTATTAAACTCATTCTGGGAGCCCTCAGACTCAAAAGCTGTTCAGAGCCCCCCCCCCACTTCCTAGAGTGCTGTCTGCTGGTCAAAAAGAGTTGCAGGCCAAGAATTATCTCCAACTGCCAGCGAGTTGTCCTTTTTAAGGTGTATCTCGGATGATTACCTATAGCTAAAGCATTGTCCTAAAGCTGCTTTTTAATACTTATTATTATGGTTTGATGTAATATGCAAACCACTTTGAATGTAAGGGCTGATTGCACTTTTATTCTTTTTTCTACCCAGTCAAATCAGTTGAGATTTACATCTGTTTGGTCACATGACAGTTTATGATGTTTTTGCTGGAAATCTGTGTTTACCTAGCATGCTGGGTAGCGAATCCTGGGAGTTGTAGTCCCAGGAATCTTAACATTGCTGAGTTTGAGAAACTGCTGTCTTACAGAATGCTTATGGGAGGTTTACACATTCCTGCTTTCTGTTCCCTAATACTATAAAGAGGCTTTGGGGAACAGCTCATTCTGGATTCTTCTGAAAGCTGAAGCATCAGCAGAAGCCATCTTTGTCCCAAACCATTTTGGGGCTTCCCCTCCACGGTTCTGCATTCCAGTTCTCATTTCCCCGTAAAGAAGAAGGAACCATTGCTCTAATCTAGAAAAAAATGGAACAAAAGCAATAATGAATCCTCTCAAGGGACAGCCCTCCAGGCAACTGAGGAGAAAAATTGCTCTCCTGGGACCGCCTCAAAAGGAAAGCCCCAGGTGTGAACAGAAAGACGCAGCACAGACAAGAACAAGATATTCTTTTGGGGATTTTTTGGCTTGAATTCCCCTAGAGCAGCTTGTCTCAACTAAGCATGCTCCAGATAGGCTGGAACTACAACTCCCAGAATGCATTGCTAGCATGTAAGCCAGGAAATCTGGGAAATGTAGATCCATGGCATTGGGAGCATCCTCAGTAGTCTGTTCTCTGTTAGCCAACCAAAGTAATAGAACTGGTAATTATTACTACTTGTGCTGTACTAATGATACTAGTAACATTGTAGTAATAATCTAGTAACATGTGATATACATATGTAAATTGTTTCTTGAAGGAGGACAATATAATTACCTATATCGGAATATCTGACATAGAAACTACAGCAACCATTCCCAGTTATGATGGTGATGAAAAAAGTAACTTTATGGCCAATCCTTACATTTTCAACTTTTGCAGATCTCTAAAGCAAAGGAAAACTGAAGGGAGATTGTAAATATAGTCATTTAGCGGCCACTTCACTTAACGATTGACTTGCCGGTTCCAAATTGGGTTGCTGGAGAACATAATATGCTCTAATTAGATCTTACAATTGACTGGATTCACACAACCTACTCACCCTAAGCAGTAGCAGGGTTCACACCCCATCTAAAGCCATATAAACAAAAGCAAACTGCATTATGGCTTGCAGTATTATATGAACCTAGCTAGTGTGATTTGTTTCATTTTTAGTCTGTTGGTTGAACTCTGGATGAGGGTGTTTTAATCCACAACATACTAGTAAACAAATTATGGTGTACAGATAGTCCTTGACTTGCGATCTTACAATTGAGCGCAAAATTTCTGCTTGAAAGTGTAGATATTCTCAGTTATCCAAGTCATGGTGGTCCCACAGGTGATTTTCAGGAGGCAGCTGGACTTTCTTGGGGTTTTTTTGGAAGACATTTTGCTTCTCATCCAAGAAGCTTCTTCAGCTCTGACAAGATCCTTCCATTCCCCACTATCCTGTCAGAGCTGAGGAAGCTTCTTTGATGAGAAGCGAAATGTCTTCAAAAGAAAAAACAAGAAAGTCCAGTTGCCTCAGGGATTCTACCAGTTCACACCTATTCGCTAGAACTGGTTGTTAACATTCTAAGCAGTTCAGAGAACCGGTTGTTAGAAGGAATTATTGGCCTAATCCTGTAAGGAAGGCAGGAAGGAAACATTCTGGTGTTGCTTACAGAAACTGCTTCTCCGTTAACCCTTATTACATTCTTGGCAGGACTAGACTTCTTAACTCTGGAATTTCTCTGGAGTTTGTGTCCCTCCTTTGCTGGTACTTTGCTTGTGTGGAGTGACCATTCAAAGTTACAATGGCACTGAAAAAAAGTGACTTATGACCGTTTTTCTCACTTATGACTGTTGCAGCACCCCCACGGTCATGAGAGGCCAGGCGAAGAGATGCATGCCTCAAAGTGAGTGATACTGAGTTGTCCACGCCCAGTCAGTCACATGACCACCAAGCCATGCCCACCAACTAAGCCACACCCACTCAGTTGTTAAAAAATTTGAATCCCACCCCTGAGTTGCCTCCTGAAAAAGCACCTGTGGGACAGAATTTCTGCTGCTAAGCGAGGCAGTTAACTGAATTCTGCTCCATTTTACAGTGTTTTTTGCCACAGTTGTTTAGGAATCACTGCAGTTCTTAAATTCAGTAACATGGTTGTTGAGTGTATCTGGCTTCCCCATTAATTTTGCTTTTCAGAAGGTCACAAAAGGTAATCCCTTGACCCTGGGGTACTGCAACCGTTATGATTCTGAACCAGTTGCCAACCATCCAAATTTTGAACACATGACCATGGGGATGCTGCAATGGTCATAAGTGTGAAAAACAATAATAAGTCATGTTTTTTGTAACTTTGAGCAATCGTTAAACTAATGGTTGTAAGCCACAGGTGGTATTCAGCAGGTTCTGACCAGTTCTGGAGAACCGATAGCAGAAATTTTGAATAATTCAGAGAACCGGTGGTAACCTTCCCCGCAGGAGCGGTGAGGGAATGGGGATTTTACAGTATCCTTCCCCTGCCATGCCCACCAAGCCATGCCCACCAAGCCATGCCACGCCCACCATGCCCACAGAACCAGTAGTAAAAAAAATTGAATCCTATCAATTCTTCTTGCGGCTAACCAAGGCAGAGGGACTCTGCTCACAAAACGAAAGGCACCTTCCTACCATTTCTGCCTGCCTGCTGACTGATGCACCTTGTGAATTGTATCCTCACAGGAATGGTTGATCCGCTATGGCTACGTTCCCCAACCCGATCCCAGAGCAGCAAGTCTTCTAAGCGAGGAGGAGTTATCTGTTGCTGTTAGAACAATGCAAAGGTTTGCAGGTGTGCCGGTAACCGGGAAACTGGGTAAGTATCTCTGTTCCACTTAAGGATGCTGGTGTGAATGTAGGGTTACTACGGCCATCAAAGGAGATCATGTCCTCTTTTTGTCCTCAAGTTATTTATTATTTATTTATTATTATCTCGCCTTTTTTGTTTTTACAAATAACTCAAGGTGGCAAACATATCCAGCACATCTTCTTCCTCCTATTTTCCTCAAAACAACAACTCTGTGAGGTAGGTTGGGTTGAGAAAGAGTGAATGGCTCAAGATCATCCAGCTGGCTTTCATGCCTAAGGTGGGATTAGAACTCATGGGTCTCCTGCTTTCTAGCCCTGTTCCTTAACCAGGCTGGCTCCAGTTTTCCATTCAGCAGGCATTGTCCAGCTTTTTAAGTAACTTGTATTTGAGGGTGTGTGGTGGTTCTGGACTGTTTTGATAAAAGTAGACATTCAAATTTTCATATAAAGTAGTCCTCACTTAATGACCGGTCACTTAGCAACAATTCAAAGTTTTTAACAGATTCCTCTCCCCAAAAGGCACTTATGGCCAACATTCAAAGTTCTGATTGCCTGGGACTTCCGGTTTGAGCTTTTTCGGCAACAGACCGAAACCGCGTCTCTGCACGGTTTTGATCCGTGCTCGCCGCTGGAGCGCCCCGAGCCAGTTAGTTTCAGGGCTGGTATTGGGGCTAAGCCACCTCGAAGAGGGGGGAGACTGCCTGCAGGGTTGAGGAGAGCCACATCTCTCCTCCCCAGCTGGCCATTATTCCCTTTCCCAAAGGCGGTTATAGCGGTGGTCAGAAATGGCCACCACAAAGAAGAACTCGACCGGAAAAGAATGTGCAGGAGGAAGATAAGAAGAGAAAGTTTTGGTTAACCAGGTCAAACAGCAAAAGCAACAAATAAGCTACCCTGGAATTGAAACTACTAAAAAAAAACCCAATAGCATTGTTCCCAAAGAAGATTTTGAAGCAGCGAAGGAGAGAGAAAAGGGAAAAGATTTGGGGGTTTTTTTCTCCTTTTCCTATACTCACAGCTAAGAGACTGAGCAAGAAATTGGAAAAAAATCCACTTTGACATTAATAGGCATTTAATGCTGAAAATAAAAAGTCAATGGGATAATAAAGATTTCTGGATAATTAAAAGCTTTTGAAAACAGGAAAGGAGAGAAAAAGAATAAAAGGGCAGATCTGGAAGGGAGGAGACTGCCTGGAATTAAAAAGAACTTACAGCAAAATCTCAACAAGACTTCCAAAAGATACATCTTAACTGAAACATTGCAACAAAATAGTAAAACCCCAGGAAGAGAAAGTGGAAAAAGAAATAAGAAGAAACAGCTTGGGACTATTTGGATTACTTGGTGATCTCTGGATTCTTAGTTATTGTATTTGAATGACTAAAATCAATCGGGTGGTTGTTTAAAACTGTTTATAATGGCTCCACCTTTAGAAGAACTGAAAATGGAACTTAAAAAGTACAAAGAAGATGCACAAGAAGGGAGAGGTTCTTTTGGCTTCATATTTCAGTTCTTGGAAATGGAGATTTGGAATTATGAGAAACAACAAGAAATGCCTGCAGAACAAGAAGATTGGGACAAAGAAGAAGCCATCTTTAATGAACAAGTAATCTTAGGTGGGGGGAAAAAAGGAAAGGGGGGAAAGAAAATGGAAAGTTTAAGGCTGGGAAAAACACCCCCCCCCCAAAAAAATAGAGTGAAAAATAAGTATAAAATCAGAAAGCAACAGAAGAGGGAAATGCAGAAGAGAGAATTAGAAGTAGAGAGACAAGGGGGTAAAAAGGGGAGGGAGAAGATGAGAGGGAAGAAAGAAAGGAAAAGAAGTTATAAAGGACAGAAACAAAATATAGAGAAAGAGGGCCTATTTAGAGATAATGGGTGAAAATCTAATGGAAAAGGGGATTCTGCAAAGGTACATAAGATAGTATTGTTGTATTAGAAATAGAAATAATTTCAGAAAATATTAAACAATGTATGATTAAAATGTTTGATAAAATAGCTATCATAACTCAGTGGAATGCTTGTCAATAAATAAATGTAACAAATGGATATTTAATGATTTACAAAACATATGTGAAGAGAAATAAGGGAAAAATTAATTATGGAGATTATATGTGTCTTTAAGGAAGTATGGTATTTAATTGAAAAGAAATGTTAAAGATGTTAAGATTTTAATCATTATTAATGATAGAACTGAATTGGAATGGAATGAGGGTTTATAATTACATATATTTATAATCCTTTTTTTAAAAAAAAGAATATAGTGTGTATTATAAGAATGTACCAAGCAGAATTCGATTGGAAGTTATGTATTATGTATTTTATTGAAGGTAAATACCTTAAGGTATATATTGAAGTTTAAATAAGAGTTGAATGGATATAATTAAAAGATATAAAGGTGTCAATACTCCAATTAGTAACTACAGGAGAAAATTTGTTTAATGAGAAAAGATAATATGAAATTGAAACAGAACAGACAAAAGTATAAATATAATGATCTGAATTGAGAAAATTAAAAGAGGGGAAAAACTATACAGAAAATGTAGAATAGTATAAGATATGGAATAGAACACAAAAATGAGCATGAAATTGAGTTTGTGTCTGTATAAAGAAGTCCAACCTGGGACCATGCTATTTTCAAGAAAGATGTTTTACTTGTATTTTGTATGTGTGAAAACCCAAATAAAACTTTATTAAAAAAAAAAGTTCTGATTGCCAGTCCTCCCCCTGAATTTACAACTGTTTTCAGCATCCTGTGATTACATGATCATGATTTATGACATTTCTGCTGGAAACTAATATATACTTCATGTTTCCGGCAAAAACCATCCATTAGAAACAATGAGTTTGTTTAATGACCATGGCATTCACTTAACAACCATCACAAAAAATGGTAAAACCAGCACTGCCATGTGATGACGGACTTAATGACTGGCATGACTTATGATTATAATTCATTGTTCAATTACAGTCATAAGTCAAGGACTATCTTTATTGTGATATAAATTGTTGCTCCCTTCTTTCCCAATCTACACCCTATATTTAAGCTATTTCATTTATTTTATGATTCCAGCAATTGGCTTCAAGCCAGCCATTCAAATCTATGATTGCTATAATCTGTAAATCATATGAGCCGTAGTGGTGCAGTACTGCAGGCTACTTCTGCTGACTGCCAGCTGCCTGCAGTTTGAATCTCACCTAAGGTTGACTCAGCCTTCCATCCTTCCAAGGTTGGTAAAATGAGGACCCAAAATTATTAGGGGCAATATGCTGACTATGTAAACTAGTTAGAGAGGGCTGTAGAGTGGTATATAACTCTAAATGCCATTACTATTGCTATATGACCTGCTATATTTTTTCTAGGATGAAATTTGAAAAGTCATCAATTTGGTATTATTGTTAGCATATTTTTTTGACAGTAAAGATTTCTTGGAAAAATAATTGCAATTGAAAAATCATTTTTTCTGAGGCTGGAAAAAGTAATTTCATATTGATATACGTATAGTTCTCAACTTACGATTGGTCCCTTAATTAACTAACTTAAAGTCAGAAAGTGGGTCAAAATTCACTCAGCAACTGTCTTGCTTAGCAACAAAAATTTGAGGTTCCATTCTGGTCATAAGTCAAGGACAGATTGCAAGTCCTATTTCCGGTCAGAGCAGAGAAAGAGACCTTAAATTAAAATCAAAACATGGAAAATACAGTTTTGGTCCCATTGTTCCTCTCTTTTGTAGATCATGAGACTTTGAAAATGATGAACAAGCCTCGTTGCTCTCTCCCTGATTTCATTGGCACCTCGGAGTTGATGCGACGTCGACGCAGGAAGAGACGCTATGCTCTCAGTGAAAGTTCCTGGAAAAAGACCGACTTGACGTGGCAGTAAGTCTAATAATCCCATCTCTTTTGAAGGAGTAAGCCTGAGAATGCAAAGTTAAGCTAACCACATCTTCTCTGCCGTGGTTTTTGTCTTCCTGCTATTTGTGTTCCAAAATCTCTGACCTGCATTTGTCATAGGAATCATAATTCAACATCTCCTCAATTGATGAAGTATACTTTCAGCGTGCAAGTGGTCCTCGACTTAAGACCATAATGGCGCTTGCCCTAAAATATAGTCATAAGTAGTTGACAGACATAAAGCAGGTCAATCATGTGACCAACCCAATTTTATGACCTATTTTTGTGGAGGTGATTAAGAGAATCCATGGTCATTAAGCAAACAATGTGTTTTTTTAAGCAAACTCATTGTTTGCTATGGAGTATTTTGGCTGGAAACCTGAAGTAAAAACTATTTTTTTGGCAAAAATGTTGTAAATAGTGGTAAAGTGACTGCAGGATGCTGCAAATGGCTGCCAAGCACCGAAAATGCAGTCATGTGACCATTGGAAATGGCAGCCATTGGAACTCTGAAACAGTTGCAAGGACCTTTTGAGGAGCCACTATGACTGCGAACAGTTGCCTAGTGACTGAACATGTCAAGGACTTTCTATATGCTGTCTTGTTAATTTCTTCCCTGCTCTCTTATTGTATAACTTTGCTGACTAGACAAATGATGCAGCATCAGATAATCCTTGACTTACGACCACAATTGAGCCCAAAATTTCCATTGCTCAGCAAGACAAGTGAGTTTTGCTCCATTTTACAACCCTTCTTGCCACCGTAGTTAAGGGAATCATAGCTGTTATTAAGTTAGTAACGCAGTTGTTAAGTGAATCTGGCTTTCCCATTGACTTTGCTCGTCAGAAGATTGCAAAAAAGTGACCACATGATACTGCAAACATCATAAATATGAGCCAAATGCCAAGAATCCGAATTCTGATCACGTGACCATGGGAATGCTGCTTGGTCGTAAGTGTGAAACACATTTTTCCATGCCATTTTAATTTCAAGCAGTCACTAAATTAATGATTATAGGTTGAGGACTACCTGTATGCTGTCACAGCTGTTGCACCCATTTGGAGAAGAGCTACTATAACTTACTGTTTCTGTTGCATCCATTTCTTATGTCTTTTTTGGTCCAGAACTTTATTCACTTTGCCACAATCCCATGAGTAATTACTTCTCATTATTCTTTCTTTATCGTGACACTGAATACCACAAGCTGGGTCACAAAAGTGTCCTGTAAGAGGATGTTGTCTACATATCCTGTTTGTGGGCTTCCAGTAAGTCTTTTGCGGACATCTTGCAAAAGAAGATACTGAACCACACAGGACTTTTGTGTAATCTCATCTAGCAAAACTCATCTGATGTTACCTTATTCTTTCCCTCTCTTCTTTCAGCAAAACTCATCTGGTGTTACCTTATTCTTTCCCTCTCTTCTTTGTTTCCCATTTCAGCATCCGTTCCTTCCCTCGTTCCTCGCAAATGTCTCACGATCATGTCCGGAATCTCATTTTCTATGCTTTTCAAGCTTGGAGCAATTCTTCAGCCTTGACCTTCAAAGAAGTGTCTTCGCAGCAAGCAGACATTGTGGTGGATTTTGTGGCCTCTTATCACGATGACACATACCCCTTTGATGGGCCCGGAGGCACCCTGGCCCATGCCTTCTTCCCTGGAGAATATCCCATTTCGGGTGATACCCATTTTGATATGGAAGAGACCTGGATTTATGACCCGCAGAATGAGTCACCAGGTATCTTCAGAATTTCGACATATCACACTATAGGACTTTAGTATTTTCTAAAAATATTATCCAAAGAACCTCAAATCTTGACTAAAATGCTCTTTTTCTCCTGATTTCAGGCCGTGGCACAGATCTGTTTGCTGTCGCAGTACATGAGTTTGGTCATGCCTTGGGACTGGCTCATTCTTCTGTTAAGGAATCCATCATGATGCCATATTACCAAGGTCCTGTTGGTTTGCCTCACCTCTACCAACTTTTTATAGATGATGCCATGGGAATTCAACAAATCTATGGTGAGAGGTTTTAGTCTTATGAAAAACACAATTCTTCAACTTCAGAAAGAAATTCTTCTTTCTGTCTGCCTTGTCTGATATTTCTCTTCCTTCTGGAGCATTTTACTTGTGTCAACCACCGTTTCTCTACTGCTTTCCTCTCATGCTCTGCAATGACTATGACGATTAGGGATCATGGACGTCATACACAACAAGCATACAGAAACACAATTCTTTGACGCCACCCTCTTTCTTTCCACCATGACTGATATTTCTTCTCCTTGCTGAGACATTTTACTTGTAACAACCACCGTTTCTCTATTGCTTTTCTTTCATGCTCTGCAATGACTAGGATGATTAGGGAGCGTGGATGTTGTACTCAGCAAGCTGCTAGGAGTAAGTTGGAGGAAGTTGTCCTTTTCTTTCATCTTTTGATGTACACGTCCCTTCTCTTTTTCTCAGGTCAGGAAGTATCTCATACTGCCTATTTGTCCATTTGATCTGTGGCCACCTCATTATTTCTCTCCTGTTTGTAGGTAGGCGGCATCATAGTTCATATCCAGATCAAGATATTCCAGCACCCCCAGTTCCCACAGCACCCCCGATCCCAGACCTACCACCAGACAAGCCGAGAGAAAAGTGAGCCTCTTTTCTGATTGGTTGATCCTATTAATTCTCCCTTTCCTGATTGGCTCTTGTAAATGACAGCCACTGAGCCAAACAGAGCACAATTAAATGCAGGTGCTCGACTTACAACCATTTAGCGACCGGTCAAAGTTGCAACAGCATTTTAAAAAAGGGACTTACAATTGGCTCTTCTACTTATAATCATTGCAGCATCCTCATGTTCACATAATCAAAATTTGGGTGCTTGGCAACCAGTTCATATTTACAACAGTTGCAGTGTTCTGGGGTCTTGTAATTACCTTTTGCAACCTTCCCAGCTGGCTTCTGATAAGCAGAATCAATGGGGAAAGGCAGATTTGCTGAATGACTTCATGATTCACTAAACAACTGCAGTGATTCTCTTAACAACCATGGCAAAAAGCTTGTAAAATCAGGGGCAACTCCGTTAAGAACTGCCTTCCTCAATAATAGAAATTCTGGTCCCAAATGTGGTTGTAAGTTGAGGATTATCCATATTGATCAAGGTTGCAGAAATACAGTAAGTTAGTGATGAGTTGGTTGCCGCCTAGGTTTAGATTCAAAGGACCATGCTAATGCCAACTGAAATGGCAGCCTAGAAGAACCAACTGGGAATGGACAGGTACCCAGGAAAAGAAGAAAAAAACCCTTAATCAACAGCAGTGAGTCCTTTTAACAGGTAGAAAATGAAAGATCTATCTTTGATATCTTGAACCCCAGCCAATTGGAGAGGAGCAACCCATTAGACAACATGAGTGAGTAGTTAAGGCATTTGGTCTAGGACAACTCGCCATGCCAACTCAACATGGGTAACTCAACATGGCCAACTCGCCACAGAACAAAAGTTATTTAATACTGAAGAGATGGTGAAATGGAATTAGTAAAGAAAGCAGGTACACAATGAAATGTGAATAAAAAAAAATTAAAATAATTTAATAATCTTTAAAAATATTTTAAATAATGAAATAAAATTGCTGCATTGGCCTGCAGCAAGTTTTCCCGTGATGACTTGTTCTGTGGCAAGTTGGCTAAGGTGAGCTGGCCCTGGCAGATTTGTTATGTTGAGTTGTCCCATTCCAAAGACATTTATTTAGCAGCTCGTTATGTAGGAAACTTTAAGCAGCTGCCCCAAGATAAAACTCGTGTGCTGGTATTTTTTTTTGTTTTTTTTCATTTCATTTCATTTTTCATTCCTGTGTCCTGGGAGGCTCTATTTGCTACTTTCACAAACTCTAAGAGTGACCTTCTATCTTGGGTCAGCAGTGCAAAGTCAAGAGTGCACTTTGGCTGCTTGTGGTTGTGTATGTGTTGGGGTGGGGTGGGGTGGGGGTGCAGCTGTGAAAAAAATGCTGATTTCTTCCTGCTGTTGCAATTGGGATTTGCCTGGAGGTAGGGGCAAGACCAAAAAACTAAAACTAAAAACCAAGAATAGGAGGGGTAACTATAATGATCTCATGCAAAGTCCAGAGAGAGAAGGGTTGATATCTATTATGGGACACAGAGGAGGAGGAAGTGAGGCGCAGGGGAATTCTAGACAAAGCTTTTATTGTGCACCG
This sequence comes from Pseudonaja textilis, assembly GCF_900518735.1. Next base: position 7,068,124 of record NW_020769361.1, read on the forward strand.
CAGGCCTCATGCATGGAATTTAGCATGGAAGGCAGCATTGTTGATTTCCATCGGTAACTGCCCCACATCTTCCCCCTGTTTCCCCTATTTTTTTTCCTCCTACCATAAAGAAACCCATTAACAAGGGGAACAGAATAGCTTTGTCTTGTTTATTGGGATCGGTTTAGAAACATCCAGCGTTAATCAAGAAAGTCTGGTTTTCAAATCACCGGCCATATTTTGTCCTGCTGGTCTCAACCTAACCCCAGTGAATTAATGGGTCCTCTTACTAATTCTCTCTCCTTTCCAGACCTTCCCTGCCAGCATTTGAACGTTGCAAAGCTGGGTTTGATGCTATTGCTAATATTCGTGGCGAAGTTTTCTTCTTTAAAGGTAAGTCAAGCACAGATACATATAAATAATCCTTGACTTACATCCAGACCAGAACTTTTGCTGGTAAGCAAGGCAGTTGTGAAGTGAATCCCGCTCAGTTTTATGACACTTTTTTCCATGGTCGTTAAGTGAATACAGGTTCTCCCATTGACTTTGCTTGTCAGAAGCCAGCTGGGAAGGTTGCAAATGGCAATCACATGACCCTGGGATGCCGCAACCATCACAAATACATTTAGCAATATCGTTGCTAAATACTCAAATTTTGAAAATGTTACCTCAGGGATGCTGCAAGAGTCAAAAATTCAAGGACCGTTTGCAAGTCACTTTTTTAAACAGTCACTGCATGAATTGTTGTAAGTTGAGAACTATCTCTGCCTCTGAAAAAAAGAAATGGCAGATTTAATCTCTTCCTGTGGTGGAGGCTTTGCTCTGGCTGATGCCTGCTCAGGTAGAATGTATGAAAAAGCTGGTGCTCTTGTACGATGAGCTGGAGAAGCAGGGGATGAATGAATAAAACTGTGATATGAAAATATGTATCTGGATCTCAGGATGCTTTTTTCTTCCTTTGGAATCACCATGCAAGTGACCAGTGGGCCAACCAGATGTGCTTTTTCAGAGGCAACTGGACTTTCTATTTTTTTTTTCCTTTGGAGGCATTTCGCTTCTCATCCAAGAAGCTTCTTCAGCTCTGACTGAATTGTGGGGAACGGAAGGTTTTATTTTCCTTGCAGACAGCTGGTCATTTGTATCCCATTAGAGGGTCATTGAAGCACTGGGAGGTTTATCTTGGTTTATCTTTATTAGATAAACCTCCAAGTGTTCAATGACCCTCTAAAAGGATGCGAATGACCAGCTGTCTGCAAGGAACATAAAACCTTCCGTTCCCCACCATTCAGTCAGAGCTGAAGAAGCTTCTTGGATGAGAAGAGAAACGTCTTCAAAGAAAAAACAAGATAGTCCAGTTGCCTCCTGAAAAAGCACATTTGGGACAGCCTAGATGACTGAGAATCTCTACAGACTTTCAGAGCTGAAGGGTTTTTTTTTCCTCTCAGAGGTCTACTGGTGGGCCTCAACATATTACGATAACACAGCCTTCTAATTGCAGTTGTACGTCACGATAGTCATAAAATGGGCCAGTCATATGACTGACCTATTTTTACGACCCTTTATGCAGTGGCTGTAAAGCAAACACTGTAATTTTAAGCAAATGCTGTGGTCTTTAATCGAACACTTAGGTCAATAAGCAAACACTGCAGCTGTTAAGCAAATGCTGCAATCTTTAAGTGAACGCCATGTTCATTAAGTAAATTAACTGTTAACGTAGCTGTATTATTCAGCACCTGAAGTTTGATCACATGATCGCAGAAGGGCCCAGCTGTTGGAATTTTGAATCTAGGTTGTTATCCCCTTTTTTGGGTCGGTCATAACTTGAGTGGTTGCTAGGGGATCAATCATGAATCTGTAAAGTGGAAAAACTAATTTGAACCAGTTTTGTGGACTTTTAGAGTTGCAATGCTGTGATTGCTAAGGCAGCCAATAATTATGTAATTTACTAGTGCTACTTACCTTCTCTCCACTGATAACACAGCAATTCTAATGAATCATTGCTGATTTCTGGCAATACAGTCTGTTTTTTATTATTATTTTGAAATATTAGGAGATTTGAAAGGGAACGGTTAGCTGCCCTCATCAACTTTGGTTTCTATGATTGTAATCTTTTGCAGCGAGATATTTTTGGAGGATACAGCCATCCCAGAATCTGGTTTCTATGGAGCCAGCCCAGACCCTCCGCTTCTGGAACGGACTCCCCCCAGATTTTAAGGCAATTGATGCTGCATACGAACGTGCCAATGACAGCCAGATCGTGTTCTTTATTGGTGAGTGTGTCAAAATGGTAATGGGAAGTGGCAGACTTATTTGGAAGGAGAGTCTATATACTAATGCAAAAGGAGGTTAAAATAGGAAAAAATAGCTTAAGATCAAGTTTTTAAAGGAAAATCTTAAAGGCTGACATCTTTCAATTAATCTGCAAGTCAGAATCCAGGAATATATAAGTTATTCACTGCCAGACTCAACAAGCCAAGAACGACACATGGAGTTATTTCTGAGTTATTTCTTTAATGTGGGTTCCTTATTGCTCTCTGAGCTTTGTTATTTTCTTGCAGATGTTTCATTACCCAACTAGGTATCATCAGTGCTAGAAAGGAGTAAGTTTGCTCTGTTTATGTACACATGGCTAACACTGATGATGTTATATAGTTCGGTTATTAAATGTCTGCAAGAAAACAATCAAGCTCAGAAAGCACCAAAGACCCCAAAAATCAAACCTGAACTACAAATATTATCTTTTGTTGTGAAGTTCTTTATTGTTAGAATCTATTGTTGTGAAATTCTTTATTAGAATCAGTCTAAAACAACTACTTGCATAAATGTATATTCTGTGAGGGAGGGCCTGTCTTTGAAAACATCTGTTTGAATGGAAGAGATGAATAAAATGCATGTGGTCCCAATAGAAGTTATTTATGGAATCAAATTCACATCTCTTTTACAGAATTAATTTCCTGCTTCTTCCTCCTTGCAGGGCCCTACTATTGGGTATTTTCTGACACTCTAGTCAATCAAGGTTATCCCCGTCCCACATCCGATCTGGGACTCCCTCCTGGCACCGTAGTTGGGGCTGTTTTTGTTTGGCCTCACAATGGTAAGACGTACCTCTTAGAGAAGGACCGCTATTGGCGCTACGATGATCAGCTGGGGCATGTGGAACCAGGGTATCCCAAACCTGTCACCCTCTGGAAAGGAGTCCCTTCTGAGCTGGATGACATCACTCACTGGAATGATGGTATGTTCCAGTGGTGGGATTCACATTTTTTAACTTCCGGTTCTGTGCGTGTGGCTTGGTGGCCATGGCATTCCCTCCCCACCCGACTAACCTGCTTTCCAGCTCCGTTCTCCTGTGTAGGGCAACAAAAGAAGACAAAGAGATCAGCTGGGACTCGGGAGGCAGAGCATAGATGGGGGGTGGGGCCTATCAGAGGTGGCATTTGCCAGTTCTATTCAAAATTTCTGCTACCGGTTCTCAAGAACTGGTCAGAACCTGCTGAATACCACCTCAGGTATGTTCTACTTTCTCAATTGCAGCAACTTTTAAGGTATATGTGGACTTCAACTCCCAGAATTCCCCATCCAGTAACTTAAAGTTGCTGAGGGTGAAAAACACCATGCTAAGGCCTACAATATTGTAGGGAGTCTCCAACAAACCAGTCCCAGAATTTAGGTTTTTTGCCCCCAATAATTATTAGTGATAAGCAATTGCAGAAATGTGCTGCACAGCTCCCACATATTGAAGCACTGAATTATGCAGAATTTGGTACCAAGTAAAGGTAGTCTCCAACTTACACCTATTTATTTAGTAACCATTCGAAGTTACAATAGCACTGAAAAAAGTGACTTATGACCATTTTTCATACTTATGATCGTTACTGCATTCCCCATGGTCACGTGATCAAAATTCAGCTGCTTGGCAACTGGCACCCATTATATTTATGACAGTCGCAGTGTCCTGGATCATGTGATCCCCTTTTGATAACCAAAGTCAATGGAGAAGCCAGATTCTCTTAACAACCCTGTTGCTACACTGCAGTGATTCACTTAACAGCTACGGGAAGAAAGGTCGTAAAGTGGGACAAAATTCACTTAACAAATATCTTGCTTAGCAACAGCAATTTTGGGCTGATTGTGGTCATAAGTCAAGAACAACCTGCATTGAGCCTTTGACTTAACCATTCTCTCAGCAGTGCCAAGAATGTCAGATACTGAAGCTCATCTTTGAAAATAAATTCACCGGGGAAAAAAACAGGCCATAATTAAATGAACATCCGGTTAACCAACTTCAACTGAATAGAAAAGAGATAGTAAACTAGAAAATCACAAGGGGGGAGGGCAACCTCCATGTCAAATGAACAAAATTCTACACCTGAGAATTCCTAAATTTAAACAATAAAACAAGTTTATTGTTAAACATCAAGGGACATTCAGAAATGGAACTGCAGGGCCCTATAGGCATTTTTCTTCTGTCCATCATTTGCCTTAAAAATACCACTGATGTGAGGAATTGTTCTATATTCCAATATCCTTCCCGTCTGTGTTTTGGTTAAGTAATTCATGTTTCAGGTGAAATATTTTAAAGGATATTGCCAAACTCCCCTAGGGTTATTTATCCATTCTCTTAAAATTCATTCAATTTTTTAAATATCATCTTCCAAGCTGAGAAAGTCTGCCTCTCTTTCTACTAAAATATGTATCTACTCCAAGTTAAAAGAGGTGAATAAAATGGTCTCAAAAATAACCATGGATGTTTAACATGACCCAGTATTCACAATCAAATCCTGATGCATTTATTCCCACAGTGAAGGAATTGAGTCAATTAATAATCCCAGGAAATTTAGTGGTCTATTCCAGATGTGCTCCTCCAAATTCAGGGACAAAAGGAACATCATATTATTCATTCCTTAATTCCTTCCTTCCTTCCTTCCTTCCTTCCTTCCTTCCTTCCTTCCTTCCTTCCTTCCTTCTTCTCTCCCTTGCAGGCCACACATACTTCTTCAAGGATACGCACTATTGGCGCTTTAAAGGTGGTAATGTGGAGGCCGATTCAACCCATCCACGCTCCATTCCACACGACCTGATGTTTTGCTCAGATTTTACCACCATCTCCCCCAGAGGACCAAGAACTGGGCAGAAAGGGGAGGATGGTTTATGCCTCTGTGGGGCAAGTGGACAAATCAAAAACTCCTTCTTAGCTTGGATCTTTATTCTGCTTTGGATGATATGCTGATTGCTAGGTTAGCTACATGACTATGCACTTTACATTATAAAGAGGAGATGAAACAGTGGGGAAAAATACGGTATTCCCTAGCAAAAGGTGAAAAGGGATATTTTCCTCTTTATTCTTTTGGTGCTCTCAGTATCCGATACTGACTTGGAATTCATTCCCATGCTCAGTTTCTGAAAAAGAAGTGCTTAACCTTAAAACTAATTGGAAGTTCTGGACCCTAATTGTGAACGTGTGATAATATCATTTCTCAGGGGTGAAAGAAATGCATTCTGTGCATGCTCCGGGGTGCTGACCTTTCTGATCCTGTCCTATACCAGAAAGCTCAGATTTACACAAATTACGTGAGACCCTTTATGTTTTCCCTGATGGGAAGCAGATGAGTGTTTTTGTCAGAGTGCGCATAGTATGACTATGTGAGACAACCCAGGAGCAAATACAGTAAACAGAGGTTTGTATTTAAATAGTGCTTTTATCTACAAAGAATACATAGACATACTTTAGTCAGACCTCAAACAAACAGCAATCAGCAATTACAGCACCGAAGCACACATAGAGGGAGATCCGCCCCAACAGGGCCTCTTCTTGTTACAGGTATCAGCCCAAACACCTTGCTGACTCACTCCCAACATTACATCATTGTAGCAGCTGGTCAGCTCTTAAATCATTACCTTTATAGTTTAGCTCAGAATTGGCTTCAGGATGTCATCAGAGGTAGGAGACCAGAAAGGACCACCTTTTAGAAAAATAAGTCTAGTCCAGAAGCCTCCAAACTTGGCAACTTTAAGACTTGTGGACTTCAACTCCCGGAATTCCTCAGCAAGCAAAGGAATTCTGGGAGTTAAAGTCCACAAGTCTTAAACCTGCCAAGTTTGGGGATCCCTGGTCTAGCCTATGAATACATTATCAAATTTTCTCCAATAAATAAGAAGACTGTGAGAAAACCAGGGGGTGAGGAATATCTTGTGAAAGTATCTCATCCCTACAGATGTTTTCTTTGTTACATTGTGTTTTGGCAATTATGGTCTGTGCATATTTGACTTTGTGGGATAAACGCCATTTGCGACATCCGAGGATTGAAAAATCTTTCGTGCCAGAGCCGATTGTAAGAGGAGAGCCCAAGAATATTGGAGGAAGTTAATTTACCATGATTTAAAATATTCTTGTAGATGAGGGGAGAGAAGAGCAGATTAGACAGGAAGAAATCAAATGTGCATCTCATTTTAATAATAAAACCCAGAAGAAAACCATCTTGACTTGTTTTTAAGGTGTCATTTTCTAAGACAAATCTAAACTATCGAAGGTAGCAAAATCAGTGTCTTGCGTTATGGGGCACAATTTGGTTCCTTGCTTTAGGCCCTGTAGGAATAAATGTGTGTGTGTCTACAGCTTTCTGGTTACCAATGTTCCTCAAACGTGGCCATTTTAAAATATGTAGATTGCAACTCCCAAAATTCCCCAGCCAGCAGCTGGCTGGGGAATTCTGGGAGTTGCAGTCCACATATCTTAAATAAACCAAGGTTGAAAAATACTGGGTTAAACCACCTGGACCCCAGATCAGGCTTATATTCCATGGTCTTGTGATTTGACAGTTCTGCAATGGATAACCTAAGAATAATTTCCCTAAATCTTAAAGCTGGTTGTGTCCAAGGAATTCTACCTGATTCTTTCTGTCTACCTAATCAGTACAGACACAAATCAAAAGGTTGCTAAATTGAACTAATTCTAAAGCACGCCTAGTCGATCTGTTCTGCATATTTTGCCCAACTTGAAGAAGGAACGGAACAATCAAAATGTACTATCACATATTTCATAAAACACAACTCCCCCAATGGTTGCCCATCTACCTAATGAGAAAGACATTTGCTGGTCCTCATGGGATGCTAGGAAAGAGTGGGAGGGGTACACTTTGCATTTCCAAACTAATGACTTTAGATCAAGGGAGAGGGTTTCATTAAAGCCAGGAATTGTTCAAGATATGTACTTGAAGAAATATTTCCTAATTTGGTGCACAAGAATTAAAATATGGGCTTCCACACAATTCAAGAAAACCTTAAATGCAGCGGTTTGATGTAAACTGTGCAGAGACCAGGAAGATGTCAACAGAAAATTGAATCATAACCTTGTGGGCTTATGGTAAGGTCTTGTTAAATTCACTTCTAACTTCCTTCGTTTCAAAACAGCGGCTCTGAAATGTATTGGTACAGAAGATCAAAAGGTTTCTAAATACTCTTGCCACTCATCCATTATCTCTTTCCCAACCCCTCGTCCCTGCCTCTTAAGGGAAGAAAAAATGGAGGCAGGCTGCCCTTATCTATCAAGAAAGAAGCCATTAAATGCAAAAGCCATTTTGCTTTTAATCCGGATGTAGAGAGAGCATTTAGAGCAGTGCCCCCACCAACTTTTTGGACACCAGGGACCAGTACCTTGGAGATTTTTCTGAGGATTGGAGGGGGCATGGCTTTGCATGCTGCCTGCATCCCATAGATGGGGCTTTGCTTGTTTGTGCGGCCCAGTTGCTGGCATGCCATGGCCCAGTGACTATCCACAGACCAGAAGTTGGAGACCCTCTGATTTGGAGGAAAATGTCCTTGTACAGAGAATAAATCAAGGCATGGACTCTGCTTTTTAAAAAAGCAAGCCATCTCTTGATGCTACCAGAAACAATGGTGTTGCTGACTTTAGAGTCCTGGGCAGGCTAGAGAGACAAACATTTGGAAAGAGCTGGGGTTCCCTGCAGAGAAGTGGGTCTCCATGTTTGAAAACCAGGGTCTTCTGAATTCTCAAAACAAACTCCAGCTCTTGTGTAGTTAGGATTTGCCTAAGCTGGGTAGGTTGGAGGTGGCGTGCAGTCACAGAGAGACTAACAGCTAAACTGGAGAAGTCAGCTGACCTCAACATACCAAGTTCTGGACCTATGAGATAAATTTGCAAGCACGGAGGCTCTGGTGGGGATTGAGCAGACGCAGAAGACCTACCTCACGAACCCAGGTGCTCCAAAACACCCACGTGCCTTGGAAGATGAAGACCTACCCAGTTACAGGTAGTCATCGACCTACGATCACAATTTAATCTAGAATTACAGCCATAAATCATTGCAGTCATAAGTAGACAACTAGAAATAACTTTCTGGCTCTTATCATGATTATTAAGCGAACACCACAGTTGTTAAGTGGATGTCAGCCATTAAGTGAACCCCTAATGAACTTGAGTGGGTGTTTTTGCTGGAAACCGGCCCAAAATATCAAATCAGTCACATGATCATGGAATGCCATGACTGGTCATAAAGATGACTGTCCAATGTGCAGTCTTGTGACCTTGGGAGGGGGAGGGGACAATTTAAATGGCCAAGAGTGCTTTAGGGCCATAAAACACCTGTTCTGTGGCCGTCATAACTTCAAAACAATTATAAAACAACCACTCATTAAGCAAGGACTATCTGTGCCCTGAATATATCCACATGACACTCTGAATCACCACTACTATCTAGTGGTTTTGAAAAACCCCATCTTTGTGAGTAGTTTATGATTTAGTAAGTTGTATAAATCCTGGAAATCAACTTAGCAAACTCCAGTTAAATTAATGTGTTGCGCAAACCTACTGCAGTATGTGCAAGCATACTACATTAGGCAACTAATGTAGTGTAACACTGTAAATGGGGAACAAAGAGCAATTTTATAAGAAAGAAAAAAAAAAACACAGTCACTCAGAAATTACTATGGCAAAATTCTTCTCTTTGCCATCAAATCGACCAGAGGGATGGGCAGTGTATATTAATTTAGTGATTTGAAATCTAAAATCTTCTCTTGGAGCCAGGAATTTGCAGCACCCAAGAAAAAAAAGAAATTGAACGCAGCAAGGAGCACCCTCCTGCATTTCTACCCTGCTGTAAGCAGCATGTTTTGAACTCCTGCAGAAGTATTCCCCAACTTGGATTCCAAAGTGGGAGCATTCCTGGATTACTCTCTTGTGTGTTATTTATTTCCCAGTGGTATCAATTTGTTCAAACCATTTTCGTGGGCAAAAAACCCTGCCACCATACTTTTCGTTTTTTTAAATATAAATTTATTTGAATTTTAAATTAATTAATTCTACTTAGTTTCTAGCCCACTCGCCTCTCAATCCCTCCCCACCCCTCCCATTCCTTCCCTAGAGATCTGGAGGTCCTGCCTCTCCGTTTTTCGGCCCTTTTTTGACTGGCTGTATTCTTCCGTTCCCAGACGAGGTGGGAATCCCGGCTTCCAAGTTGCATCCAGACCCAGAATCCCCTTCTCCCTTAGGAAGCAGCCGAAGTTGAAGGAGCTTGGTCACTGGGAGCAGCTGCTCCTGCTGCGTTTGCATCCATCTGGGGTGTGCGCTTGCGTTTAAAGAATCCAAACTGGAGAGATGATGGGGGCGGGGGGAGTAGAGAAGAGAGAGAAAACAGGTTTAAGATAAAGGAGAAATTGCTCAACAGTACTAAAATAATACCCCAATAATATGAGGATCTTCTAATCTCTTTCCTAAAACGTAAAAGTAGCTGCAAAGAGTACCTAATGGGAAATCTGTTTGTTGCATCTGTTTTATCCAACAGATTTCCTAGATCCTAAAAAAAGCCAGGGCATACAATTTAGTGTGTTAATGCAGTGCTTTTCAATTTTGGGAACTTTAAGATGTGTGGATTTCAACTCTCAGAATTGCCCAGCCTTCCATGCATATCTAGCAGATCAGACACAACTCAAGAATCAAAGTGTGCAGGACAGATGAAGTTAATTTTCCTGGGGAATTCTGGGAGTTGAAGCCCACATATCTTAAAAGTTGACAAGGTTGAGAAACACCCTGCTAATGTATATGAATGTAAAGGTAATTCTTGATTTATAACCATAATTGAGCCTGGCAATTATGGGTGTAAGTTGTGACAATCATATAGCAGGTCACCACATGACTGGATCCAATACTACAACCCTTTTTGTGGTTAAATGAACCCATTGTTCACTATGGGCTGATTTAAAACCATTGTAAATCATGGTCACATGACTACAGCACCCTGCAAATGGCTGTAAATGTGGGCTAGTTGCCAAGCACCCAAAATGCAGCCACATAACTGTGGTAGGGGTAACATCAGAACTTCATAATTCAGGTCATAATTAGCTTTAGGAGAGTCTGTTATCATTTCAAATGGGCACTAAGTCATATGGCCTCTTTTGGTTCTTCCTGCCAGACCATATTTGAGCTAAAGGGGGCTGACATTTTCTGTCGTGGTATGTGAATTGTCAAAAAAATATCTCAGGGGATAATAATACTGTTGTATCTTACAGCATATAGAGAATACAGCCTGTGTACACATTTTATTTCTATCTGAAGTTCCTGCTAAAAGAAATCAGTTGCCCTGCTTTGCAATCGGACAAGGGGAAAGCCTCCACTGAACCCGATCTAGGCTCTGGAGTTGATTTAAAGGAAAGGTGGGAGGGAATAAGGTCCCTTAAGCCCAGATCTTAGCAAGACCCACATCAAACTGATTGACAGCACAAACAACCAGCACAAACCTTATACAAGACAGCCACTATAATGGCTAAAAGCACGATGCCTCCGATGGTGCTGCCAATGATGATGGGGACAGGATTGAATGGCGAAATTAACTCAATTTCTGTGGTGATCTGAAAAGGAAAGCGATAGGAAGCTGAAGCCTATTCCCACAACTGGTTTCAATTCTAGGAACCCATTTACCCAGAAACCTGCTTGCTAGATTCAACTCTGCCCACGAGATAGCGTAAGAGACTAGGAGAAATTACCCTTTGCTGCACACTCATTTTGTTATTCCTCTTTGGAGTAAAAATCCTTATACAATATGCTAAAAAAGGGGAAGAACAATAGGCAAAAGAATTGTTAGATGTTCTCTGAACTTGGTTGTTTTCTTGTAGATGTTTCATTACCCCATCTGGGTAATGTCATAAGGGCTAGAAGGCAGTGCGATTGTTCTAGCAATGATAATATTACCTAGTAGTTCAGTAATGGAACATCCACAAAGAAAACAGTCAAGCTCAGAGAGCTCCAAGGACCTCACAATTCAACCCTGATTTGCAAATGAAAGATATAAGAAAATGAAAGATGGATTAATCGAGTTTGCACAATACCATTCAGCACAACTCTCCATAACTCGCTATCCTGGCTTGTCCTCTGTCCCTGAATCGCTTAATGCAGGGGTGTCAAACTGGATTTCTTCGCGGGACAGATCAGCATTGTAGTTCTCCTCCGCTGGCTGGCCTTGTGGCGGAGAGACAGGATGGACGCTTCCTGTAGCACCCTGCTAGCCAAAACAGGGTGCACGCCGCCCATGCCCCATTTTCACCAGCAGAGGCACTGTGGGCCATCCTTTGTTATTCCCAGGCCGGCCCAGTGGGCCAGATTTCAGTACCCTGCAGGCTGGATCCGGCCCACAGACCTTGAGTTTGAACCCCTGGATTAATGTGTTCTTTAAGCCAGGCTTCCCCAATCTTTCTGACTTTGCATTTGGGGGGGGGGGGGGGGAGAGGAGCCCCCTGTGAGTGGTGGGCAAGTGTGTGTACACACGCAGCTCTATTTGTGTGAGTGGCGAGCATGTGTGTCCCTCACTCGTGCACATGCTCGCACAAGTGGGGATGCACGTGCACGTTTCCTACCACTTCTGTGGCCCAGTTCTGAAAGGCTCAACTCCCGGTAGTGGGCCACAGCCTGGGAGTTGGGGACCTCTGCTTTAAACTTCTCAACTCTTTCATTAGATTCGATCAATCGTGACCTTTTCAGTCTTTCCTTTCTTCTCAACGATTCATTCTTCCTTCATATGTTTTGTGCTTCGGTCTTCCTTGGTTCTCCCTCCATGATCGAATTACCTCAACGTACTTTTCTACCAGTCACTTGGCTTTGCATTCCGTTCACCTTCATTCAGCTCCCATTCATTCTTGACTCTCTTTCTTCATTCTCTGAAGTTCAGCTTATTATTGCGTTTCTCCTGGCAAGCCCAGCCCTCATTTCCAGATGGGCAGATGCATGCTTTTTTTATGAGCAGCCATTTCTGTTCCTTTCCATAAAGAACTACTCATCACGACAGACCCACTTATGATGGCAGGAAGCCAAGTCCATTAGCTTCCTGCCTGGTTCTCCTCTGTTGCTCTCCCCTCCCTTCCATTCCCCTGCGTTTCAAGTCTGTAACAACAAACCCTCTCTGTGCATCTGATGGAAAGGTTTTGCCCTGAGAAAGTTGGTTAGTCTTAAAGATGCTACCAGCTTCCATGACTCACTTGCAGCACAGATTAAGAGAACTCTCCTGAGGGCAGGACAGAAGCAATGAGTGGAAGCTTATTAAAGAGGGATCCAATCTGGAACTAAGTAGAAACGTCCTAGACAGTAAGAACAATTAATCAATGGAACAGCTTGCTTCATGGAGTTATGGGTGCACCATCGCTGGAGGTCTTCAAGAAAAGATTGGACAGATCTCAAAGGCTCCTTCTATCCCTATGATTCTATGACTCCTTCTTTGCATTTGCACTATTCCACCATTATCTCTTTAGTTAACCAATCCTGGCTGAATTACCTGGCTGAAATCCTCTCGTTCGTTCAGGAAAAATCTGGTCTCATCCACCCTTATGGATGCCTCGCTGCCAACATGGAATATTTCCGACTTCAGCTTTAGGAGTGATAAGCAAATGAAAGAGATCAATATAATTTGGTCAATGAAAGATCAATGAAAGGTCAGTAAAAGATGTCAATATAATATTGGTCTTGGAAGTGGGGCAAGGGTGCTCCTGAGCATGTGCAGAGTGACTGGCTTAGGCTTAGGAAACCTTTCCATGGAAGCCTCCCCGCCCTTCCGTTATTTCTTAATAATCAAATAACCAGGTTGGACTAGAAGACCTCTATGATCCCTTCCAGCCTATGATTTTATATTTTTATATTTCTCTCCTTCCCTTTTGCTTAGCTCACCAATCAACTGACTAAAAAAGAGAATTCCTTTTCCTTATTTTCCACATATGAATCCCAGCTCAAACATGGAAGGTGGGTGTGATGGTTGTTGTAAGCATTTCTCTTATAGGAATCAATCATGAATAGGAAATTCTTTAAAATGCTTTCTTTGCCCAAAGTATTTAATAAAAATATATCTTCTGAGCAGAGCAATGTAAGAACAATGTAATAATAATTATCAGCCACTTACTTTGGAAGATTTATCTTCTCTGTAAAAATCTCCAGAAAAATTGAATCTAATTGATTCTCCTTTAACAAGACTGTTGATAAAGCAGTAAACTTTGGGGCAAGCCACAGCCCCCAGACAGCCTCTCTGTCAAAAGAAGAAAAGAGAAGAAAATTGGTATTATAGAGTCCAGTCTGGGACAGTCATCAGAACCAAAGGTTTAGTCTTCCAGGTTTTCAAAAATGTGCTGGGGGCCTTCCTCGGAGAACTTCTTCTATCAAAATGTTTGTTTTGGACTATTCTATGCGTAGTATTTATGTGGTATCTGGTTGTATGAGGCTTTGGCTCAGGGGTGGGTTTCAGCCGGTTTGGCTGAACCGAATATTAATTTTACATCTGGTTCGGCAAACCAGCAGTTCGGATGACTGGTTGCCCCCTCTCCCCTCCCAAGAGTCTTCAAGTGGCCAGTTTCAGATCGCAGGGAAGTTCAGGGAAGTGTGGAGCCTCAGGATGGGTGAAAAACGGGCCTTCCAGAGGCTCCAGGAGGTTGTAAACAGGCCTGTTTCCGGGCTTCAGAGAGCCTCCAGAGCCTGGGGAGGGCAAAATGGGTCTCCCAGAGGCTCCTAGAGCCTCCGGAGCTTGGGGAGGGTGAAAAACAGACCTCCCAGAGGTTCCAGAAGGCCAGAAACGAGCCCATTTCCGGCCTCCAGAGAGCCTCCAGAGCCCGGGGAGGGTGAAAATGCCCCCCCCCAGGCCCATTTTTGCTCCCAGGATGGTGCAGGAGGCCAACTGGGCCACGCCCACCCAGCAACTAGGCAGAGAACTGGTTGTTAAATTATTTGAAGCCCACCCCTGCTTTGGCTATTAAGTACCTGATAAGCTGGTGGAAAATCAGCACTCCAGTTGAGTGACAAGGGACCTGTATTCCAGGTTTCAATCATTTCCCTGGCTATTTTTGTACCTGCTCAGCCAACACTTTTAGCAGCTGCGAAACTGTATATCTTTGTTCAATGCATACACACAACCAGGCATCACATAAATACTACACATAGAAAAGCCTGTAGCACACATTCTGAAAGAGAAAAGTTCCCTGAGGATGGGCTCCAGCATGAGTCTGAAAGCTCAGAAGACTAAAGCTCTGATCCTGGTGACCGATCCTGATTGGATCCTACAATATTATCCTGCAACACATATGTTTGACTTCATTCGTGAGAATTGGTACTGCCGTTTGCTATCACCATCTCAGACAAAAATACACCTCAGCTTTTCTTCTCATGAAAAGATATCGACCCAAAAGAAGGTTCATACAGGTAGTCCTTGACTTACATTTAGTGACTGTTCAAAATTAAACTGCACTGAAAAGATAACTTACAACCAATTCTCACATTTATGACAGTTACACATCCCTACGGACATATGATCAAAATTCGGCCGCCTGGCAAACCAACATGTATTTATAATGGTTGCCATCTCCATTTGCAACCTATCCAGCTGGTTTACAACAAATAAAGTCAATGAGAGAAGCTGGATTCACTTAAGGACTTTACAACTGCAGCGATTCCCTTAACAACCATGACAAAAAGGGTCACAGAATTGGACTTGACTTGCTCAAAAAACATCTTGCTTTGCAATGGAACTTCTGCTTTCAATTGTGATCGTAAGTCAAGGACTTCCTATGCCAGATTCTTACCGTGATGCGTTTTGTGACATTCTTCTTGCTGATTCCTGTTCTGAGGGTAAACAACTGTGTGCAGGAGAAGTGATTTTTCTACGGAAAAAAACAAAAGTCATTTTGCACAAGTGGAACTGGTACCAAGTGATGATATGAAAGAAACAGGGGTATCACAAAACATTAATGTGAACAAGTTAATGGCCTGGAAAATAATAATCTGAAAATGAATAGTTGTGATTAGCCCTTCTTTCTTGCATGCTGGGAAAAAGAGGTTCAAATGACTCTTACAGACTCTGCCTAAATTGAATTTACTAATAAATGTATGCTACAGTTTGTTATTTCCAAAAATCTATATATTAGCTCATTATCCCTTTGACAATAACTCTAACTTATAAGATTCATCCCAATTCTTTCTGGATACAGGCAGTCCTCAACTAAACAGTTTGTTCAGTGACCATTTGAAGTTAAAACAACACTGAAAAAAGTGACTTATGACTGTTTTTCACACTTATGACTGTTGCAGCATCCCCAGGGTCATGAGATCAAAATTCAGACGCTTGGCAATTGACTCATATTTATGACTTCTGACAAGCAAAGTCAATGGGGAAGCCAGATTCATTTAACAACCTTGCTACCAACTTAACAACTGCAATGATTTGCTTAACAATGGTGGCAAGGAAGGTTATAAAATGGAACAAAACAAACAACTTACTTAGCAATGGAGATTTTGGGCTCAGTTATGTCACAAGTCGTGAACTACCTGTTTTAGAAAAGTGACAGTAACCAATGTTTATTATTTTGACCAGGTCTGTCTTCTGTCCCTTCCACAACAACCAATCAGTTGTTCTGACCCAAATGAGCTTCCTACCCATTGAAACGCTCCTTCAAAGTATTTCTGCAAGTGTGGGCTTTCCCAAACTGGATGACATCATTCTCATTCAAGTGCTGTTTTAATCACACAAAAACAGACATGCATGCAATAACTTTGCTGCTGGTATCTACATACGTATATAAAGTAAAATACCACTCATGCATCATCACAAAATCCCCAGAACCGTAAAGCCTGCAAACTTGATATTTGGCATGTATATTCCTCTTGGCTTCTAGGTGCTCACTAAGAAAGGATTTTTCAAAATGACTATCAAAGCATTAGTATTTCCTATACTTTAACACGCTTTGATGCTAAGAATTTCTACTCCCCCTACACACCTGAAAAGAAATCTGTTCCAAATGAAAAACACAAGCAGAAGAAAGGCGTTTCAGTTTCAATTTCATAGCACCAAGCAGCTTTAGTACAGAACAGTTGAGCTAAGGCTCTTTGCTGTCTCCTTCTTGTTCACACAGCAAATACTATTTCATTTTCCAAACAGCCCTCAACTCTCTTACACTCTGACATGACGCTAGGCAGATGAATACCAATGGATGCTGGTAGGCAGAGGCACAATTTTTTCCCTTATTTTCCTCCCCAAAAACTAAGCCCGACCACATAGTTTCATAGAAAAGCACAGGTATTGAGCTAGAATATAATACAGGTAGGCCTCAACTTACCACCACAGTGGGAATTAGAATTTCTACTGCTAAGCAAGGTGTTTTTAAAAGGAATCACACCTGATTTTACCATCTTTTTTGCCACAGCCGTTAAGCGAATTGTTATGTCCCTGGAACTTGCAAGAGTTCCCACCCAGGTCCGCTCACGCTGCGGGGGCGTTTGCTGTCCCTCATTGGCTGGTTTCCCCCAGCAGCCGGCTATAAAAGCAGGCTGCGGGGTTCAACCAGTCGCTGATCGCTGCAAGCCAGTTCCAGGCTTGGCAAGCACGTTCAGTCCTTTATTACTCTAATAAAGTATTTGTTGCACCCATGCCCTGGTCAAGCCTCTCATTGCTCAACTACAACACTGGCGACGAGGATGGGATGGCTACCAGAGGCAACTCGCAACAGCTGAAGTCACTGAATTGCTGAGCCGCAGCCGCGCTGCCGGAGAGCTCGGTCAGCAAGAAAGCGAAAGTAATAGCGTCTGTAGCCGCTTGTTAGCAAGCTACAGAGGAAAGTGAAGCGCTGCGAGCCGCAGCCGCTCAATTCAAAGAGCGCGAAATTCAAACGGCTGTCGTTGAATTTCAAACCGGGATACAGCGCGGTGCTGTAATTCCGAGTCACTGACACTTACGCAGGCGCGAAATTCAAAGCGCTATCAGAGCGGTTAAGCCATCACCGCCTACACTCTCCAGGAGCGCGAAAATCAAAACGCTGCCAAACAGCCGTTGCAGCTTACCGCGTGTAAACTCAGAGAGAACGGGAGGTGCGGAGCCTCCCCAGAGCTGTAGTCACTTGCCTGCCAAGGCACAAGAGTTTTTCTTTCCTCCGTTGTTGTCCCAGAGAGATTCCATAGCAGTTAGCCACTAGATTCTCAACATGAACTCCAACCCAGCCTTCCCATCGTTCAAGCCGGATGAGGAGAAATGGGAGTCATACAAGAATCGTTTTAACCACTACATCGACGCCATTGGGCTGGCTGATGCAGGGGAGCACCGAAAAAAATCATTTTTCCTGAGCTACTGCGGAGCCATCGTCTTTGATACTGCCACAGCACTCGTGGCTCCACGTGAGTTAAAAAACGTCCCCTGGACAGAACTGTTAGAAATCCTTACTAACCACTATTCTCCTAGACCCTCACAGATTGCCAGGCGATTCACCTTCCGAATGAGGAAGCAAGCAGACAAAGAGACTATCAACCAGTACATGGCTGCCCTCAGGACTGCAGCACTCCATTGTGGTTTTGGGAGCTACCTAGATGACATGCTCCTCGATTAGCTAGTCTGCGGGGTCAAGGACCTTCACCTCCAAAGACGCCTACTCGCTAGGAAGGACCTCAACCTCGCTCAAGCCGTCGAGGAAGCCCTGGCAGCGGAGCTGGCAGCACACTTAGCCACCGAGATCCAAGGTCCTGCTTCCAAGCAAATTGCAGTTTCCGTCCACTCTGAAGAGGTGGTCATCGAAGAGGACCCCAGTGATGCGGCCGACATCCACCGCCTCGCCCACACCAGACACCCGCAGGTAGGAGCCAAGCAAGAAAGCATCAGTCCACCCAAGCACATCACCCTGTGCCTATCCTGTGGTGGATCTCACCCGAGGGCCACCTGCAAATTCAAGGGGGCCACCTGCAACAATTGCCACAAAAGGGGGCACATCGCCAGAGTCTGCCAAGCCGCTCACAACTCGGCACAAAGGGTCCCTTCCTTTTCACATTCTGGACCCCAAAGGCAAGTATTGAACTGTCGCACTTGCCACCTTGCTAAGCACGCTTGCCATGCCATTAGTAAAATCTCACTCTCCGTTTTATTAGAAGGTAAACCTTGTCGTATGGAGGTTGACACGGGGTCAGCGCTCTCAATTATCTCGTGGAGCACCCTCAAGAAACTACAGCCCAGACTATCCAGAAACCAGCTCCAGAAGTGCCAGCTTAATCTGAAGGACTACCAGGGGAAGGACATTCCTGTAATCGGCAGAGGCAAGTTTCTTGTTAATTTTAAAGCTTTCAAAGGCCACCTACCTCTAGTGGTAGTTAACGGCAACCTCCCTACACTCTTGGGACTTGATTGGTTCCCCCACCTCGGCCTAGGGTTAACAGGAGTCCATGCTGTCTCAACCTCTGACACTGACTCCTTATTCGCTGACTACTCAGACGTATTCAGCGATGAGCTAGGGTGCTATAACGGTACCCCTATCTCATTCTCAGTCGACCCCCAAGCAGTCCCAATCCGGTTGAAACCTCGTAGAGTCCCATTCGCCATTCGGCCTAAATTAGATGCGGAACTGGATAAATTATTAAAACAAGGGGTCATTGAGCCAACAGATTTCGCCAAATGGGAGACGCCCATTGTCACACCCCTCAAAAAAGACGGTAGCCTGAGAATTTGTTCAGACTACAAAACCACAATTAACCGCTTTTTACAAGTTAGCGCTTACCCAGTACCCGTCATTCAACATTTATTGCACACTTTTGAACCTGGCAACATTTTTGCTAAATTGGACATGTCACAAGCGTATCAACAGTTCCCTGTTGACAATCAAACAGCCGAACTTCAAACCATTGTCACCCACAGGGGTGCTTTCCGGTGCAAGCGTTTCCAATTTGGCGTAAGTGTTGCTCCAGGCATTTTCCAATCCCTCATGGAGCGGATATTGCAGGGCCTCCCTGGTGTAGTACCCTACTTCGACGACATTTTGGTCTCGGCCAGGGACAGACCCCAACTCTTCCAGAGAGTTCGAGCAGTGCTAGAGAGGTTCAGACAGCATGGCCTCAAGTTAAAACGGGAAAAATGTGCCATTGCCACTAGACAGGTGGACTTTCTGGGTTATAAAATTGACGCCTCAGGCATTCACCCCCTGGAGTCCAAGGTTAAGGCAATTCACGAGGCACCCACACCAACCTCCAAAGCAGAACTGCAGGCCTTTTTGGGATTATTGAATTTTTACGCATCATTCCTACCCCACAAAGCATCAGTGGCAGAACCCCTTCACAGACTTTTGGATAAAAAATCATCTTGGCACTGGGGGCACAAGGAAGATACCGCTTTTCGCTCAGTCAAGTCACTACTCACTTCAGATGCAGTCCTTATTCAGTTTGACCCTAACCTTCCATTAGTGCTGGCAGCTGACGCATCCCCTTTTGGAATTGGGGCAGTGTTAAGCCACAGGCTCCCCAATGGCTCCGAGGCCCCCATCGCCTTCTTTTCCAGGACGCTCTCTGCAACAGAGCGCAATTACAGTCAAATCGATAAGGAAGCTTTAGCAGCTGTCGCAGCAGTGAAGAAATTTCATGAATTTCTTTTTGGCCACTTTTTCGAGCTAGTCACGGATCATAAGCCTCTCCTGGGTCTCCTAGCAGGAGACAAACAGACTCCCCAAGTGCTGTCTCCCAGGATGACGAGGTGGACCCTTTTCCTAGCAGCGTACTCGTATAAACTCATACACCGTCCGGGAAAAACATTAACCCACGCAGACGCCCTCAGCCGCTGCCCCTGCCTGCTCCAGCTGAAGACCCTGCCCCGGTCCACGCTATCTTCGAGGTCACCCAGCTTGACCTTCCCATCACTGCCCTTGACATCGCCTCCAAATCCAAGGCAGACAAAACGATCGCCCAGGTACTGGACTGGGTGGGGAGGGGGTGGCCCGGAAATAACATTGATACCAAATTCACGCCTTTTAAGACCCGTCAACAGGAGTTATCGAGCTTGCAGGGCTGTTTGCTATGGGGCACCCGAGTGGTCATCCCGACCTCACTTCGCACCCGAGTCTTGGAGGCACTACACGAGGGCCACCCTGGCATCGTCAGGATGAAGGCGTTGGCACGCAGCTACGTATGGTGGCCAGGCCTCGACGATGACATCATCAGATGGGTAAGCTCTTGCCATCCCTGCCAAGAATCCCGACCATCCCCTCCAATCGCCTCCCCCACTAAGTGGGAAAGCGCCAGCGCACCTTGGTCCAGGATTCACATTGACTTGGCAGGCCCGATTCACGGCAAAATGTTCCTGGTGGTCGTGGATTCTTACTCGAAGTGGATTGATGTGGCCCAACTATCCACGACCACCACACAAGCAGTTACCAAGGTGTTGACCCGCTTGTTCGTAACACACGGGTTACCAGACTCTATTGTTTCCGACAATGGCCCCCAGTTTGCCTCAGCCGAGTTCAGTCGTTTCGCCGCTAACCTGGGCATCCGCCACATCTTCACGGCTCCCTTTCATCCTGCCAGCAACGGCTTGGCAGAGAGAGCCGTTAGGACCACTAAAGAAGCATTAGCCCGGTTCAGCAAGGAAGACTGGCACCACAGACTCTCACGTTTCTTGCTGAGCCAGCACTCAACCCCGTGCACAGCCACCAATAAATCACCGGCTGAACTCCTGATGGGTAGACGCCTGCGAACAGTGTTGGACAGGCTTCACCCTAATTATTGCCCAGACTCTCCCCTCGCTTCAACGTCGGGGGTTAGACATTTTGTCTTACAGGAACCTGTGTTCGCAAGGAACTACACCGGAGACCCCTTGTGGATTCCAGGAGAGGTCGTGGCCATCACTGGCCCCAGGTCGTACCGAGTCAGACTGGAGGATGGCCGCATCTGGAAAAGGCACCTGGACCAGCTGCGGAGGCGCCACGGTACCTATGCCAACGTTGACGCCTGGGCACAGATCGTTCCCAGGCCGCTACATCAACCACACATCAACACCAGTGCCGGTGACCCGTCACCTCCTCCAGTCGAGCCGAGGAGCCTGGACATGGACCGTGACCGTCTGATGACTGACCTGCCCGAATCTACAGATGAGGACGCATCTCCATCGACCAGCTCTACGACTCCCGAACCAACGCAGACCGATGAGCGAGTTCGTGATTCCCCACCAGTCCAACCTGCCACTACAGACTCTGAATTACCTGACAGCTCACCAGAATTGCGCCGTTCAGGGCGCCAGCACAGACCACCCGCGTATTTAAATGACTATGCGTGTTCGCATCTGGGGGGAAGGGGTGTTATGTCCCTGGAACTTGCAAGAGTTCCCACCCAGGTCCGCTCACGCCGCGGGGGCGTTTGCTGTCCCTCATTGGCTGGTTTCCCCCAGCAGCCGTCTATAAAAGCAGGCTGCGGGGTTCAACCAGTCGCTGATCGCTGCGAGCCAGTTCCAGGCTTGGCAAGCACGTTCAGTCCTTTATTACTCTAATAAAGTATTTGTTGCACCCATGCCCTGGTCAAGCCTCTCATTGCTCAACTACAACACGAATCACATGGTCCTTAAACAAATTTGGCTTCCCATATTCACTTTCCTTGCCAGAAGCCACTTGAGAACATTGCAAACAGTGATCCCATGACCCAAAACACTGCAAACAATGTTAAGTACCTATCAGTTGCCAAGAGGCTGAATTTTGATCCCATGACTGTGAGGAGGCTGCAATAGTGTGAGTGAGAACATTGTAAGTCACTTTTTTCAGAGCCATTTTAATTTTGAACAGTCATTAAACAAATGGCTGCTAGTTGAGGACTATCTGTACACTTCCAATACTTAAATCTTTACTGCAAGTTTCTTCCTCCAAACAAACATTATTCAAATCTTCTCTCTTGCAGGCACTCTAATCAATCAGGAGTCTTCTTCTTACCACATCACTGTAGGACGGTGTTATATTCCAAAAGAATCCCTGTTTTGTCTTCAAAGGAAGCTCAAAGGTTACATTGAGTGCAGTGGCATTTGAGTCCAAATTCCTCACCTGCCAGGACAAAAAAGGAAATGGAATACATTTGGAAGAAATGGAATCAGGTAGAGAAGAAGATGTTGGCAATGTGAACATGTCAGGAGATTAAAAAGTGCAGGGAGCAAACCAAACCAAAAATTGTAGAGTCAACCCATTGCTCCATTACTCCTGATAGGTTTCGATATGCTTGATATTCCTTCATATAGCTATTCAGGTTTTTCCTGAAATTCTCTG
Source organism: Pseudonaja textilis (assembly GCF_900518735.1). Next base: position 7,090,618 of record NW_020769361.1, read on the forward strand.
TTCACCCAAATAAAATGGACCACTCATAAAGACCCATGGAGCAGGGGTGTCAAACTCAAGGCCCGGGGGCCAGATCCAGGCCACGGGACCATCCTGGAAACAGCGAAGGACTGGCCCGTGGTGCCTCTGCCAGTGAAAATGGAGCTCAGGAGCGCTTAATGCAGCCCTCCTGAGCTCCTTTTTCACCGGCAGACCTCTGGAGGAAGCCATCACAGCCAAAAACAGAGCCTGGGAGGGGTGCCCCCCGCACGAGTGAGGTCAAGGTGGCCACACCCACCCAGCCCCCTGAAGTCAGACACAACCCTGATGCGGCCCTCAATAAAAACGAGTTTGACATCCGTGGCATAGAGAGAATTATGGTAGGTATGTATGCGAAGAGAGATGGATAACTGGAATGGTGAATGGGTTGAGTAAAGGAGTACGTGCAGATTTATTTATTCACTTTTTAAACTGCATTTTTGAACCACTCTAATCACATCGTTCTGGGTGGTAAACAATGAAGCAGAAAAATAAAATCACAAAACAATATAAAAATACAAATAAATGCAGGTAGTAGTTGAGTTACAACCATAATGGAAACTGCCTATTAATGGCATAATTCCTAATGGTTCATAAAACAATTGGTCCCATGATTGACCCGATTTTATGACCTTTTGGGGGCAGTCATTAAGTGAATTCAGTGGTTGTAAAGCAAACATCACGGTACAGGGAATGCTGGGGTTGTTAAGCAAACCTGTTGTTTGCTATGAAGCAGATTTATTGAAAACTAGAAGAAAATGCCATTGTAAAATGTGGTCATGTGACAGCAGAATGCTGCAAACCGCTATAAATACAGCTGTGTTTCCACACCCTGAAGTGAAGTCCCATGACCATCGGGTTGGGAGGTGGCCGACCATCAGAACTTCAGATCTGGATCTCAAATTCTCCCTTTTTGGGTTCAGTCATAACTTCAGTGGCCACTAAACAACTGGTCATAAGTCAAGGGTTACCTCAACCTATACAGATGAATTCCCCAAATTAAATAGAGCTAAATGCACTAAAATAAGAAGTTTAAATAGTCTTCTGGATGTGAGAACACAACTTGTTTGAAGCCTATTCCATAATATGGGGCCACCACAAAAAAGGCCTCCACTTCACCCAAGTCCCTCAAACTTCATGAGCAGGATGGACTCTCAGCAAGCCTGCTTGAGAAGACCAGAGTGGATGGAATCAATTTGGACAAGAAAGATATGGATTTAATTATTGTAAACCCACGCGCGGGGGGGGGGGGGGGAGGGGGGGGGGGAGAGAGAGGGGGGAGAGAAATCCATTACCTCATAGCTATGTGTAAGTATTTTCTTCTCTGGATCCTGAGTAGAGAAGTTGAGATATGGAGTGGATTGAAACCTAGAGGGGAAAGGAGAAGCCTCCGTTGGTATCATGAAAGAGGCAGAGTCTTACTTCTTCCCTTAACAACATCCCTGTGAAGTAGGCTGAGTTGAGAGAGCACAACTGGGCCCAAGCCACAGTAGGTTGCCTATAATATGAAGTCCCTGCTGATAATCCAGGGCTACCCTGGTTTGCGATAGTGGTGAATATCTGTAGCTCAGTTGTAGGATGAGGGTGAAGGTTCATTCTCCGTGGGACAAACACCACGTCAATTAAAAGCCAAGATCCATGAACACCGACTGGCAGTCAATTACCATGATCCCAAACCTTTAATTTCTACCCATACTGACATCAAACAGCACCAGTTTGATTGGAGCAACACAAAAATCATCAGCCATGCTACCACCCGCCATGCTTGTGAGTTCAGTGAAGCCTGGCGCTCCACAAGCAATTCCTTCAACAGACACATTGACCTACAACTAGCCTACAAACTCCTCAGGATCCAAATCAACCACACAACCAGTCTCTGAGACAGCACCAACCCTCAACCAACTCATGCAACCTCTACCCAGCAGATCACCTCCCAATGACCCTGATGTAATCTCCTTATCTCAAGACCCATCACGAGACTCACTGATGACTCACAGCCGACCTACCAACTAGACCCTCACTTCACACACACACACACACACACACACACGCCTGAAGCCCTTATAAACAGAGGAATACTGACATTGATATCCCCTAAACTCCACTGAAGATGTTAAGCTAGCCTGGTAATGAAACATTTGAAAACCAACCCAGAAGCTTGGAGAACAAACCGTCACCCTCGCACTACTCTGGTTGTTGGGTTCTTACAGAACTAAGCCAAAGTCAACCAGGGAGCTTCTATGGCTGAGAATGGACTAGAATCAGTGACGGAATTCAAATTTTTTTTTACTACCTGTGGGCATGGCTTGGCTTGGTGGGCGTGGCAGAGGAAGGATACTGCAAAATCCCCATTCCCTCCCTGCCCCACTAACCTGCTTTCCAGCTCCATTTTCCTGTGCAGGGTAACCAAAGAAGACCCAGCCAACCAGCAGGGACTCAGGTGGCGGAGAATAGATGGGGGTGGGACTATTGAGAGGTGGTATTTGCCAGTTCCCTGAACTATTCAAAATGTCCGCTCTCAGTTCTCCAGAACTGGTCAGAACCTGCTGAATGCCACCTCTGACTAGAATCCCAGTTTTCCAGCTCCTTCTTCAATATTTTCGCCAGAAACCAGGGTTATTCTTGGGAAATGGGCTCTTGGGGAAGGAAACCACACACACACAAAAACGGAGACAGAATTACTCTTTCACTATGATGTTGACGGGATGCAAAACAGGCAGCCGTCCGGTAGCCTCATTATTCTCTTTCACGTTGCTCTCATTCAAACTGGAAGACACCGAAAAGGAGAACGCAATTAGGAGAAGCCAATCAGAAACTGCAGAGGGGGGGCAGACACTCTATCAGGTTCCTTACCTGTGTGCACGGATGGTGAAGTAAACGAACTTGTCCAGCCAGGCATCACCTCTGGAGGAGCGGAAGGACACCTGGAGGAAGGCCTTCAAGAAGGAACATGGCACAGCTTATAAGAATGCCTGTTTTCCTCTTCAATCCTACTTTCTTTTTGTCAGTCCCCCCTTCAGCTAAAACAGCCTCCTTCCCTCCTAACTGCAGCATCCCAAACACAGGTAGTCCTCGTCTTATGACCACAATTTCTGTTGCTAAGTGAGACATTTGTTAAGCGAGTTTTGTCCCATTTTAGGATCTTTCTTGCCACAGTTGTTAAGTAAATCACTCCAGCTGTTAGCATGGTAATACGGTTGCTCAATGAGCCTGTTTTCTCCACTGAGTTTCTTTGTCCAAGTTTACAGGTTTTCATTAGCTTATAATATAAAATACAAAAATACAAAGGCAAATTGTTTGGGGCAAAAAAGGAGGCGAAGGGGAAGGGAGAAGTGTAGAAAAGAAGGGAGAAAAGAAAAAAAAAGGTGTTGACTTCTGACTCCCTTTGGTGCACTGGAATAAGACAGTAGCATCAAACCTCAATTTTCTACTTTTCCATAATAGTATAAACTAGCCATTTCCATAACAACAAATCTATCTAATCAGTAAAACCCAAAATCAAAGTTTCATTTTTCCCCACCTCAAGCACAAAGTCCAGAAGCGGTTTCCACGTAGAAACAAAAGTACTTATATTCCTTTATTTGATCAAAGCAATTCATTGACTTTGCTTTTCAGAAGACTACCAAGGGCGATCCCATGATCCCAGGACAATGCAGCTGTCATAAATAGGAGTCATTTGCCAAGCGTCTGGATTCTGAACATGTGATCATGGAGATGCTGCAATGTCATGCATGTAACAAATGGTCATACGTACATCACTTTTTTCAGTGCCATTATAACTTTGAACAGTCACTAAATGAACTGTTATAACTTGAGGACTACCTGTATTTTGGATGCCGATTCCCAGTGCCTCCAAAACCTCATTACCCTACGTTGTTGGTTGTGGTGGGAACTCAGAGTATAGTTTGTAGAAATGTTACTTAATTGCCTCTTTCTCTTTTGGCTATAGAATTGATTCTCTTTCTACCAACCACTGGGAGGAATGAAGAATGGAACTTGCTTATTCATTCATTCATTTATTTATTAAATGTGCACGCCACTTTGGACAGTGAGATGGACGGCATATGAATTTAATAAATAAATGAAAATTGTAATTGGTGCCCTGTCTCTCAATCCCTTTTCCGCTTTTCTTCTGTTGGTTTTTGAAGTTGCATTCCATCAGGATTACATTTATAAATGTACAGAGTAGAAATGTTTTATTTGAACAATAAGAGAATACTGAATTCTCTCTCTTCCCGGCCCAGTAATTGTGCAGAACCGGGACACACAGCTTACACCGGCATCCTGTGCAGGGTAACATTTTTTCACATTTTGCTTTCACGCGCTTTCGTTCTCATGGCTGTCCTTTTACTTCTGCCCTTTGACTTGATTTCCCATGTCTTACCTGAGTGCCTGCCTTGAGAGCGGGTGGCCTGAAACGGCAGGAGCTGTGGCGTACGGAGGCATTTCCTGGTAATCCATGCATCTGACAGGCCGGGAACAGCGGCCAGTTCGACTTGAAGCAGAGAGAGAATGTTTTTTTAAAAAATTAAAAAAAACATCAGATCATGCCCGGGGAATATAAAGGAAAGTGATCTACAAGAACCAGGCCATCTGTCTTTTGCAAGCCTGCCCAGGCACCCAAAATAGATACATACTCTGTTATTCCTTTGCCAAAGTACATTTGCAAGCCTGCCCAGGCACCCAAAATAGATACATACTCTGTTATTCCTTTGCCAAAGTACATTTAATCATGGGAATGTAAGCAAAGGCCTTTGGGAATATTCCAAGTTATGGAACTAAAACATACGAAGAGCGGTTGCTGGAATTGGGTATGTCTAGTCTAATGAGAAGAAAGACTGGGAAGGACATGACAGCAGCGTCCTAATATCTCAAGGGGTTGCCACAATGAAGAAGGAGTCAGGCTATTCTCCAAAGCCCCTGAGGGCAGGACAAGAAGCAACCTGGATGGAAACTAATCAAGGAGAGAAGCAACCTGGGATTAAGGAGGAATTTCCTGTCAGAACAATTAATTAATAGAATGGCTTGTTTCCAGAAGTTAATGCTCCAACACAGGAGGTTTTTAAGAAGAGATTGGACAACCATTTGTCTGAAATGGTATAGGATTTCCTGTCTGAGCAGGGGGTTGGACTAGAAGACCTCTAAAGTCCCTTTCAACTCTGTTATTCTCTTAACCCACCCAACTCATTAAAACCAGCTAATCCAAGCTAGTCCAATTTGTCTGCTGGTAGACAAAGTAATTTTCTTTCGGTTGGTCTTTCTTTTTTCCAATAATTAAGGGGAAATTAACATACAGCTGCAAAGATTGATTGCTTAGATTTCTGTTAGCTTCAGATTACTTTGCAAGGGAGTGGCTGCAGGCTTATGTGCAAGGAGCTTGCCTTTGTTATCATCTGGGAGGAAGTTTTTCCAGATTTCTCAGTCTAAACTCTCTGGGGTTTCCTAATACACTCCCATCTGCGTAAGTTCTAAGCTGGTTTGAGATTGCTTGACTTTTTCTAGGTTGTGGAGTACTTGGTTCTCTCTGAGCTTGGCTGTTTGTTTGCAGACAGTTCATAACCCAACTGGGCAACATCATCAGTGCTGGTGAGTGTGGGATTTGCTACCTGTTTTTATACGGCAGCTGTATAATTTCTCCTGCTAGCTAATCTTCTATGCTGAGTGTACAGTGGCTTATCTTTTTCTAGATCTTCTTTTTCTGATCTTTTTCTAGATCAGTCAACTCAGCAAGGTCACACCTGCCAGGTGACCCTGATGGTGACACCTGACTTCTGACCTACAAAAATCCAGCATCTCCACCTTAATCCCCCTATTTCTCCTCACTATAACCCCTCCGCCCCATCAAAATTCATCAAACTCACTTGAAGAACTGAAGCTCCCTGGAAGGACATAACAGAAGAGTAGTAAAAAGAAATGGCCGGGTCATATGCCAATTCTCCCAGATTTTCTAGTTTCACTGTTAAATTCAGTATGAAATTTGGGCTCAACTTCAGTCCTTTAGATCTGAAATATAATAATGGGAAATATTTCCTCAATGCCAAGGACCCCTGGTGACTTCCTGCCTCCTTGTCTCCACTTCCCTACAGCTAGACTCTACAAAATAGAAATGGTCATGAAACCTATTACATGAATTACAAGGAAATGAATGCAATACCTTCTATCCAATGCCTAATGTTAGCAGAGCCCCAAACCAATTAAAATGGGGATTTGGTGGTCCGACTTTTATTGCAAACCACGATACTGCCCATCTCCAGCACAAGAGGACTGATAGAAACAGATACAGGACACAATTCACGCGATGCATCTCGGACCCCTTATATAAAAGGGATTCCGGAAGAAACAATTTTCACAGGCTCTGGTATTTTACATATGGCTAGCTCAATACCCGTGCTTCGCTATGAAACTATGTGACCGGGCTTAGTTTTTGGGAAGGAAAATAAGGGGGCAGGGGAAATTGTGCCTCTGCCTACCAGCATCCATCGATATTTATCTGGATAGCGTCCTGTCAGTGCGTGAGAGTTGAGGGCTGTTTAGAAAATGAAACAGTATTTGCTGTGTGACAAAGAAGGAGACAGCAAAGAGCCTGGGCAGGGCTTAGCTCAACTGTTCTGTACTAAAGCTGCTTGGTGCTGTGAAATTGAAACTGCTCTCCTCTGCTTGTGTTTTGCATTTGGAACAGATTTCTTTTCAGGTGGGGAGGGGGAATAGAACTCCTTAGCATCAGAGCATGTTAATAATAATATATAAAATACTAATGCTCTGATGGTCGTTTCAAAAAATCCTTTCTCAGTGAGCACCTAAAAGCCAAGAGGAACATACGTGCCAAATTTCAAGTTTGTAGGCTTTATGGTTCTGGGGATTTTGTGATGATGCATGAGTGATATTTCACTTTTATATATATATATATATATAGATTTCATCGTAAATCTTGGATTTAACCCTCAGCTTGTGCACCGCTTCCTACCAACCAGAGGTAGCACTTCCTAGTGGATGGTTGAAGTGTACCTCCTGGCTCTCACACGATGTCACATATTTCCATCAGATGATCCAAGTTTGCAATAGCGAAGGACAGAATTAAAGACCAGGAACACCACATGTCACTCACCCTGAGAAGTTAAAAGATACCGAGAGATCAGGCACACAAATTCCATCCTGACCGCAGTCTTTCTGGAAGGGAACCTGACAAAATACAAGAGAAACAGAGGTGGGGTGAGCAACATGGGCTAATGAAGAAGCTTTCTTAAGGAGGACATAGATGAAGCAGGCAAAGGCATAAATTAACGCACAGAGGGGTAGAATCATATGTCTTACATGGGAGAATCTGTTTACGAGTTCCTCAGGCATCTATATACTAAAACTCTCACGTTTATCTGTTCGTCTGTTTGATACTCTCCAGTTGTGTTATAATGCCACAATTTTTGAACTGGGTACCTAAAACTTGCTAACTCAAAAGAACCAATAAAATATCCAGGACCCATTACTCCTGCATAATTGAAATGTCCATGATGTTCAGACCAGATTCAATTGCAAACTTATGGCTGTTGTAGCGTCCCTGTGTTTACGTGATTGTAAATATTGACACTCCCTACCAGTTTCCTACAAGAAAAGTAAATGGGGAAAACAGCAAGAAGTCAGAAGTTGCTTCCATTCCCTCTGTTTCCCCCCCCCACACACACACCTGTAATCTTCTCATTCAGTAAATATATGGTTAGTAAATATTGACTTATTATTGAAGTGTGTTTATCATTCCCATTATTTTTCCATTCACGATGTTTCTTAGATAATCATGGGGTAACCACAAGTATCGGGGTAAAAAAAAATATGGTCAGCTTAAAATTGAATGTTTGTTCTGGTCACATCACCATTTGCTCAAAGGATGACCCAATGGGTCACAGGTTTGTCTAGTTTTACTTCTTTAGGAGGATGGGCATTTCCAGTTTTCTCATTAGGAAATCTGTACGGCAGCTCTCCTCTATGTCAGGGTTTCTCACCCTTAGCAACTTTAAGATGCTGGTGGTGGAATTCTGGGAGTTGATGTCTGCCCATCTTAAAAGTTTTCAAGACTGAGAAACACTGTTTTGTGGACACAAGGAGAATCTATTTGATCACATGATCATAGCCAGTGACCAGTTTCGATTTAGCCAGGTTACAACCTTTCATACTCGTGAAATGTCTTCATAGTTAACATGAGTTAACTATGAGTTTGGAGGTAAAGTAAGTCATCTGACAGATTATCTTATTGTCTGTCCAAGGGTCTTCAAACTCGGCAAGTTTAAGACTTGTGGACTTCAACTCCCAGAATTCCTGAGCTAACATGACTGGAGGAGGAATTCTGGGAGTTGAAGTCCACAAGTCTTAAAGCTGTCAAGTTTGAAGACCCCTGTTATAGCCAACCCAGGTGGGGAGATATTTAATAAAAAGTGTTTTAGAGACTCCACATTAGTGAACTCTATAAATGAGGCTGGGGAGGTAGGTCCTACTGCACTTTCCAAGATTCTGTATTTATCCAGAAACCCCATTCAAAATTCCTTGCTGATGTATGTATTTCTTATTTCCTTAGTTTAGCCATCTCTGTGGGGCTTGGTAACAAGTTTGATTTAGTGATCATTCGAAGTTACAATGGCACTGAAAAAAAGTGATTTATGACTGTTTTTCACACTTATGACCATTGCAGCATTCCCGTGATCACATGATCAAAATTAGGATACTTGGCAACTAGCTCATATTAATGATGGTTGCAGGCTCCTGGGGTCATATGATCACCTTTGGCAGCTCCTGACGAGCAAAATCAATGGGGAAATCTGATTCACTTAACGAACGTCATACTAACAACCCCATTGATTCACTTAACAGCTGGGTCAGGAAAGATTGTAAAATGGGGCAAAACCCAATTAACAACTGTCTTGCTCAGCAACAGAAATTTTGGGGTCAACTGTGGTCATAACTTGCGGATTATCTGTACCAAAGCCTTGTATTTATAACAAACTTAGCCTTTGTGGGAGATGCAATGAACTTTCTTTTGAATAGGTTTGCTTAGAAATGTGACTGCAAATTTGTTTCAGGTGTGAAATAAGAATGGTGGATAAGACAGTGAATGGACCCTTGCATTGAGATGGCAGCCAGCCATTTTCTGTCCTCCAGGCCTGCCTCAGCTTCTGGGAAGAAGGATGGATTCAAATGAGATAGCAATAGCAATAGCACTTAAACTTATATACAGCTTCACAGTGCTTTACAGTTCTCTCTAAGTAGTTTACAGAGTCAGCAACAATCTGGGTCCTCATTTTACCGACCTCAAAAGGATGGAAAGCTGAGTCAGCCTTGAGTCAGTGAGGATCGAACTCCTTGCAGTCGGCAGAATTAGCCTGCAATGCTGCATTCTAACCATTGCTCCACCACGGCTCTTGGTGGCATATGAAATAGACTGGCATGAAGCTAGAAATACTCAGGGCTGGCTCATGACAGAGATGTTAGTTCTAGATCAGAGTTCCCCAACCTTTCTGGGTTGGCGGTCCGGAGCGGGGGGACAGTAGAAAGGGGATGATTTTGTGAGAGGGTTGCAAGCACGCATGCGCATATGTGAGCACCCGCAACAATCGTGGTGACACTTGCATAAGTGAAGTCACAAGTGCCAGCACTGAGGCTTGCACGATTGGGGCCACAAGCGCCCATGACAACACTCGCACAAGTGGGGCTGTGAGCACACATGGAGGTGCGCACATCGGCTGTTCAGTCAAGTAGCCCAATGGCGATTAGCTCATGTCCCGGTAGTAGGTCATGGCCCCCAGGTTGGTGACCCCTGTTCTAGATAAAGGAAGTGCTAACACAGAATACAGAAAAATACCTCAATGTCAGTGGAGGTTTTTGTCTCAGGGTGAAGGATGGGTCGCAGATTCCTGTTATCTGGTTGTTCCTGAACTGAGAACTTTGTCCGCAGCACAACTGGAGAGATGGAGTCATCCAGGCAGACCTGAGGCCAATTAAGAAAGAGATTCTGGAACTCAGACATTTCTACCCAGATCTGTGTGTTTCTCCATTCAGTGTTATAATATTTCTTACAGCTATACTCCAAAGGCATCCATTCCCCAATTTCTCACCAAACCATTTGAAGCAACATACCTTGACTTCTAATCACTCTGAAATGCTGAAAACACCACAAACTAATTCACACTCTCTCCAGATAATCATTTGAAAAGTGCCAAGCAATCTGCATTTAATCATGTGGTCATCTGATCACAAGCGATCTCTGGTTCTGAAGCAACAAAATCCCCTACATTCCCGTTAGCCCCAAAATGGAAATCAAATTAGATCCCAAATGGAAATCTAATAAATGTCTAGCATCCTCTCCCTATCCACAGGTTTAGTACAGTACATCATGTATTCATTTCTGTGAAAACATCTGAATTCTTGCTAGGAGGGGAAGTTTACTGCCATTCCTCTACTGTATTTAAAAGTCCCTTCAGGCTATAAAGCCGAAACAATTGCATTCTTAGCATTTCTGCAACTGTGTCTTAATAGCTGCATACAAGGCTGCAGATTTTTACAGTGGCCAGAGTAAAGAAGGAATATACAGATGGTCCTTGACTTATGACCAGTCACTTAGCGATCTGTTCAAAGATTCAGTGGACCTCTCCAGGGCTACTTATGACCCAGATTCAAAGTTATGACAGCCAGCTCTTCCCCATAGTCATGTGATTGCATTTTCAGTGCTCAGCAATTGGCTCCCATTTATGTCCACTTGCAATGTCCAGTAGTACATGACCACATTTTACTACAGATTTTACCAGAAACCGGTGTTTACTTCTGATTTCCAGAAAAGACCATCCATTGCAGAGAATAGACCTGCTTAAAAGCTGCCACAAAAAAGTCATAAAATTGATGCGGTCACATGATGACCCACTTAATGACTGGCATAACTTAAACCGCAATTCCAGGATCAATAACAGTTGTAAATCGAGGGCTACTTGTATATTCTTTGAAATGCCAATATAGGTAGTCCTCGGGGTATGACCACAATTGGGATTAAAATGTATATTGTTAAGTGAAACATTTATTAAGTGAGTTTTGTTCCATTTTAAGACTTTTCTTGACACATTTGTTAAGTGAATTGCTGCAGTTGGTAAATTAGTAATACTGTTGCTAAGTGAATCTGGGTTCCCCACTGACTTTGCTATACTCCTTGCAGACAGCTGGTCATTTGCACTTTTTTAAAGCAAGCCATTGAGGCCACTTGGAGGTTTATCTCTGTCCTCAGGGTCACCTGAGAAGTTTTTTTCTATCTCCTTTTTTCTTGTAATTTGCCTTTTACTCTATGAATTTTTTTATTTTTTTAAAAAAGGAAAGATTAATAGTATCGATCAATCATTAATAGTGTGGGGAGGGGCTCAGGACTAACATCACAAGTTCTGTGATTTGCCAGAAAGTTAAGATTAGTGAAATGCAATTTGCGATATCCTTGAGGATGCCTTCTTAATGGACCCAACTACAATTCTTAAAATTCTTTCTGGGCAGTTTGGATAAGGATATAATTGTGTCTACCTGAGACCACAGAGTCTTGTTGATGCAGATGGGCATAGCTCCAAGGCGGAGAACATCTGAAAAACTGGGTGTCTCATTCTCTAGCATCAGGCGTGGCAAGGTCTGTTTAACATCGACTTGGAGGCTGAAGTTGATTATGGCTCGCAAAGAACCTTGTTAAAAAAAGAGCAAAGGGGAAAACAGAAGGAAAAAAAAACTGAATCAAATGAGCATTGACTGAAAGAATAAGTTAACGAAGGAGTTAGCATCTAGAGAAAAAATTTAAAATAACATGGGAATATATTGCTATTTATAATTGTCTTACAGCAGCGTTTTTCAAACTTGGCACTTTCAGTTCCCAGAATTCCCCAGCCACCATATCTTAAAGTTGACAAATTTGAAAAACACTGCTTTTATATAGCAGTGTTTGGTACTCGACTACTTTGAAACTCATCAAAGATGGTACTCAACACATTTTGACGTGAAAATTTTGTCCTGGTGCTCATTGTTTGTTTGATACCCAACACACAAGCTAGAACTTGTCAGGGTCAACTTGTTGTTTTTTTGTGACTCACTACATTGTTTTTTTAAGGAAAATTTAGTATTCATCATTTTGGCTACACATTGCGCCTCTCGGAATCAATTAACAATAAGTACCGAGGTACCACTATATATTCTGGCAAGACATCAAGGACGCTTACAATTTAAAAAACCCAAAATATTAAAAGTTTAAAAATTCAGATTGAGTTAACAATAAAATAATAAGATAACCTTTATTCTCATTTTTTACTTTGAGCACACTGCTCCACATAAAAAATGAACCCTGATCTCAAAAGAAAGTATATATCTACTCATACACATACATAACACACATACTCACATTATACACACACACACACAAAACCATACATATGCATATAAATATTAATCACTGTTCATTTTGAATACATATAATATATAATATTGAAATTGTATCTTTTCAGATTTTCTAGAACTCAATCGAACAAGGATTAAACATAGTTCTTATGGAAAGATATTGCATAGGGAAGACAGCTTTGAAATACAACACAGGACTTGCTCCCACATACCAGGAAGATGGGCTTTGGACCAGGGGAAATTTTCAAATGGGCCTCTTCCATTAACTTTAATGGCTAGATGAGTACAAAATAAGATAAGCAATCCCTTAAATAGCCAGGCCTTAGCCATGAAGGACTTTGAGTACTAATGCCAATACATTATATTGTATTGTATTGTATTGTATTGTATTGTATTGTATTGTATTGTATTGTATTGTATTGTATTGTATTGTATTGTAATGTTATGTTATGTTATGTTATGTTATGTTATGTTATGTTATGTTATGTTATGTTATGTTATGTTATGTTATGTTATGTTATATTATGTTATGTTATGGAAGCTCTTCAGACACAAAGTCAGCTAAGTGGCCTTGGGCCAATCACTTTCTCTCAGCCTAACCCAACTCACGAGGTTGTTGTAAGGAAATTAGTAGTAAGAACTGATGACTATGGCTCACAGAAGGAGTATTCTGTATTTCCCTGAAAATAAGACTGAGTCATATATTAATTTTTGCTCCAAAAGATGCATTAGGGCTTATTTTTTGGAGAAATATGGTACTAAAATGTGTCCGTCTGGCAGATGGGGCTTATTTGGGGGTATATTACAAGCATCCTGAAAAATCATGCTAAGGCTTATTTTCGGGAAAACACGATAGGTGTGTTTGCCACCTTGAGATATTTATACAAATAACAAAGGTGGGAAACAGATAAATCAATTGATGAGAAACAGAAGTTGGCAGATGAAAAGAGTGGTTGCAGAATAAATTATCAATACTTAAGATATGAGGGAAAGAGGAGAATCCTAAAACCTACAAAATTAAGATTATTCAACAAAAGAACAGTCATGCTGAGATGTTACCAGAGCTCCATTTCGTGCTGAGAAGAGTTAAGGTGAAGCAAAGACTGACTTGCCCACGAGAATCAATTTTTGAAATCTTTCTGCTTCCACACTCTGGATCATCCAGAGGGATCAAATCAGGGGAGAATCTCAATGAAGTGAGGACAGTGAAAACAGGCCGGGATCTGGAAAGCAGAAGAAAGGTGTTGTGACATTTATTTAATTAATTAATTAATTAATTTGTTGATTTATATTGCCACCTATTTGCCCATGATGACTTGAGGCGGCTTACACAATGTAAAACCATATTTAAAACAAAACATAAAAATAAAAAAAGAATAAAAACTAACAAAAAGAATAAAATAAATTAATATAGTACAATAGAACAAAATCTGGAAAAAAAAAATCACCCCCCAACTCCCACCTCCTGATGACAGCAGATCACACTAGCCACCTGATGGGCTCCATCCCTCTCTGGGCTCCCCAGGCCCACTGGCAAAACCAGGTCTTCAGTGCCTTCCGGAAGAGTGCTAGAGTAGGGGCCATTCTAATCCCTGGGGGAATGATGTTCCAGAGAGAGGGAGCCACCATGGAGAAGGCCTTTCTTCTGGGTCCTTCCAGGTGTATCTCCCTCAGGGATGAGAGCCGCAACATTCCCTGCCTCCCCGCTCTGATGGGTTGGGTAGATGTGACCGGCAAGAGACGTTCCCTCAGATAATCTGGTCCTAAGCCATGAAGGACTTTAAAGGTGACAACCAGCACCTTGAATTGCACCCGGAAGCAAATTGGCAACCAATGCAGCTCCTGCAGGAGGTGACATATGTGCACACCAGGGTCTGCACATAACCATGCAGGCCGTTGCATTTTGCACCAACTGGAACTTCCGGATGTTCTTCAAGGGCAGCCCCATGTAGAGCGCGTTACAATAATCCAGACGGGAAGTGACTAGGGCATGAGTGACTATGAGTAGGGACTGTTGGTTCAGGAAAGGGCCTAACCAACTGCCTTCCAAAATACAGAGATCTCTGATAAGGCCTAGTTTTAACATGGGAGAAGTGCCATTTCACAATTCCCATGTATCTCTATGCAATATGCAGCACAATGTCTCTTTTACCATCAATGAGTGAAGTCTCTCTTGAGTCAAGTTTAGCTTCTGGTGATTTTGTGAACTTATTCATGTTGTAATTTTCTTAGCAGCAGGAAGTGATCTGCCATTGCCTTCTCCCACATTGTCTACCCTGTAGCCTTGGTCTCTATCCTAGTGGTTTCCCATACAATTAATAACCAGCCCTGCTTAGCTTCCTAAACCAGACAAGATTGGCTAGAAGCTGTCAGCTGCTGTGATTCCATATCCAACAACTGGAGATAACAACTGTCTCAGCTCACACCGTACGTTCCAAGTCAATGTGAAACTACCACTGTGCCACAGGCCAAGCCACACTTCCAAAAGTATTTTTTAAATTATTTTTATTGATTTTTATCCCACTCTCAGAGCATAAGATATACACATACAAGCACACAAACAGAGACACACACACACATACAGATAGATGAAAGAAAGGCAGATAGCTAGTTAGCTAGATAGGAGAGAGGGAGAGAGAAGCTGTCTTAAGCTAGTGGATATTTTATCCTTGTGTGTCCAATCACACAATAAAGAATATTCTATTCTTGTCACCCGTCCCACTGCATTAGATAACAAAAGAAACTCCTGGGACATTTTTTCTCCAAAACTATAATTCAATAAAAAAGCAATATTTTCCTTCCCCCACCTCCCATATCCCATTGTCCACAGTCCAGTTGCACTTGCGTTATGCACTTGTGAGCAAGGCTGCATACCAAGACAACTCTATTCTATTCTATTCTATTCTATTCTATTCTATTCTATTCTATTCTATTCTAATTCTAATTCTAATTCTAATTCTAATTCTATTCTAGTCTATTCTATTCTACTCTACTCTTACTCCTATTCCTACTCTTATTCTACTGTACTCTACCCTATCAGTACACTTTGCACACACATTCTATACCCTGAGGCTTAATGCATTTGTTAATTTTCACAAGAGGCCACATGAAACACTAGGATTGTCGTGAAGGGCTGAACCAATAGGGCTGTGAAAGTGCTTAGGCATGCATACATGCACATAGATAAAATGTGGGCAGGGTGGAATAGCAGTTGCCTTCAAAATAAAACCAATTTTCACAAGTCTGACTGGGACAGCCAAAGGGCTGGAGGTGGCCTGGGAGCCATAAAATGCCCAGATCTGGTCCATGCCCATTTCCACCCCAACCTTCCCTACCGAAGCACCACTGCACTTCCAAGAGCTCCAATGGCTAAGTCGTTCAGCTCATCCCTGCTCAGATCCAACCTTCCCTGGATGGACTGTCCAAAAAACTGGAGCCCGGGAGAAACAGAGGTAGCTGAAATCCGCTGTGGGGAAGAAGGAAGTAAAAAAGAGATCATTAAGACTGGAGCACATCAACACAGGTAGAGAAGCTTCAGTTGGGTATTCTTATCTAACTTATTTTTGACATTTGGACTTACCTGGCTGTGCACTTCCTTCAGTCGGTCTGTTTCACCCAGGAAGATGTAAATGGCCCCCCGATTTTCATCCTCCATTGGGGCTCCTACAGCCACATCTGTAAGGCCATCGCCACTGATATCCCCTAATGTGGACAGAGCTGCCCCAAAACGGCCTAGTCCATTACCTGGGATTCCATACAACATTTGAAGGTGAACAAGCTCACCCTGGAATGAAGCATGCGAGGTACATTAGTTAGTGTAGTTTTACTAGCCTCCAGAAGCTGTGGATGCTCCAACATTGGAAGTTTTTAAGAAGAGATTGGATAATCCTTTGTCTGAAATGGTATATAGGGTTCCCTGTCTGAGCAAGGGGTTGGACTAGAAGACCTCCAAGGTCCCTTTCAACTCTTGTTATTCTGTTATTCTGTTTCAGAGCTACCTGTGGACATACTGAAGAAGATAGCAAGGCTGTTAGTGGCTATTAGCCATACAAACAATGGTTCTTTTCTTTCTTTCTTTCTTTCCTTCTTTTCTTGACTAAGCATCTTACATTAAAAGAATATTTTTATGAACAGGGGGGT
The DNA here is from genome assembly GCF_900518735.1 of Pseudonaja textilis. The sequence goes on from NW_020769361.1 coordinate 7,107,166, forward strand.
GGAGTAGAAGATCTCCAAAGTCCCTTTCAACTCTGTTATTCTATTCTTTTAAATTAATATAATAATCTAAATACTATATAAGAAATATAATAATTAAAACATGGAAGGAATTTTAAACATTATGACTTTATATAACATTTGGGGCCCAGAAATTAGTAGCCTGATTAGCTGTATCGTTGGTCAGGAACAAATTATTTTATTCTGTTCTGTTCTGTACTATTCTATTTTATTCTCTCCCTCTCTCTCTCTCCCTCCCTCTCTCTCTGTACACACACACACA